>JAJMLP010000109.1:0-26873 GCA_030569815.1 Diutina ranongensis (nom. inval.)
AATATTGCTCCTCTAGATATTTATTGTCCTTTCATTTGCTCTCCTAATGACACTAGGTTAATGTCATAAACATCAGTTCTTTTGAAGTCTACTTCTGAATATAATTTCCATCCTTCATTAAGTTGAAGTTGACTTGGTATTGCTCCTTGTTGTATGCCCTAACCAAGTAATGATATCTCTTCTCTTATTTCAGGTACAAGTATTGCTTGGTAGGTGTAACAGGTTGGATCAACACCTGTTGAAAATAGTTTCCATTAACTCTCCAGGGTTCCAGGATTTAAATCCTTCTTTCCATCCTTCTTTCAATCTTGGTGAAATAATTGTATGAATCACAAATCTCCTCAGAATTAAAACAAACTATCATCCTTTTAAATCATTCATGCCCTGAATAACTTTTGGTATTTCTTGGATTCAAAGTCATTATTATTTTGCCCCCAACTCAACTTTAGTTTCTCAAGGACCAGTTCTGGCACACTGGGTGGTTTTATAAAATACCTTATAAAACAGCTAAAACAATTGCAAAGTAATGGTAAATACAACACTGCAGTCCTGGTCGTCTTAGATTCTCGTCCAATTATTCAGTTTCCCTTTACCTTGTCAAAATCCCAGAATCATTGTTCTGGCCGTACTCATGGTGATAACACTCCAAACCTTTTGAAAAACAAATAAACTGAGCTCTATTTGGTTTCACCCATAAATACCACACCTTGGGGTTACTGATTGGAGTTTTTCTTTTACCAATTTGAAAAAGTTGCAAATTTTAAAAGTGGCTGGTTCTTATCTCCACGTGACTTCACCATTGCCAGCCTCCAGGTTTCTACTGAAAGTTGTACACTACAAGCTATTTTCACAATTGACGTTGATCCAAAGATATGTGTGAGCAATACTTACATTGTGGGACATGTTTCTTTACTTCCAGGTACCTTGGCTTGTGATACTAATTGAGAAAGATAAGCGATCTCCCTAAAATTGCTTAGGATTATTGTCTAATTGAATTCAGAGAGTTTATTGTCTTAATTGTGAGACATTGTAACTGATTTATTGCTTGATTTGTGGTACTTTGGTCTCCTTTGGCATTACCTTGAAAACCACTGTTCGTCTGAAAGGTAACTGGAAATTTGTGCTACGTTGGTGCTAACGGCAACATAATGGAGAGAAAAGAGATTATATTTCTTTGAATTGCTCCCCTTCAATTTCTGGTTTTCATTGACCATGTCGTCTTTGTTGCCTTTGTTGCCTTTGGATCTACATTGACAAGACTGAAGAAACAGTGCCGTTATTTCCGTCACTTTATTGTTTGGAATCTAGGGTGGCTATTCAGCTGATGATATCATTGCAACGGACCAATATCCTTTCTTCATCTTGTAAAATTACTTGGTTGCTTAGATTTCCAATACCTGAGAGATAGTTACTAAAGAGCCCAGTTATGTTAGTCGATACGTCTGTTAACTGCAACTTACTACCAGCAGTATATCGTGGGAACACTTGGTCATACAATCCTCCCCTTTGATCTAGCAGTTGGTTATCACCAGATCGTCTCCAAATCACTCTATGGACACTTTTTGAGAAATTGATAAGAGTTATTTGAATGACAATAGGCAAATAAAAACAACACAAGAAAGGGTTCTCTGTTGGTATTCCTTACAAATGATAATGGTATGGTTTGATTTGGGAGACTCTAAAATGGCCTGGTTATTCGTCACGTGACGGCCAGCAATGAAATCTTTAGAAGATAAAGTGAAGTTTTAGAGAACTTACTCCATATATTTCCCCAAACCAATTTCACGGTGGGTCGGTAATGTCCTGTTATTATCCGTGACTTAATTCCCACTGGTTGATTACAAAATCTACTACTACGAGATATGAGATCAAAAAGCGAATACCAAATCAATACAACCCACAATTCACCTGAAGTCTCATAAATGTGTTTATTATTCACTTACAGTGGTATGGTGTTTACAGTTTGTGTTTTTCCCTTCTATTTGGGTTTTGATTTGCCTTTGGTGGTACACAGTTGACAAATACCATTTCCACTATAAGTGACTAATTTAGTTTGAAAGTACCTACCACAGGGTATCCTGAATACTAAAATTTATGTTGGGCTTTAAGTTGATATCATTTGTGGGTGTTTGATTTTGATTATATCAAGTCTGTCTCGATCCAGCTTAAATGCTGAAGTTATAAGTTCAAGATGATTATTAAATTGAGATGTCACCATTATTATTTAAGTGATAGAATGCTGTATTTCTTCTTTTGAATCTACTACAGGTATATTCGTCCAGATTTTCCCATTTCCGTGAGTTATTAGAAAGTACCCTTTAACTGTGGAAAAACTAACGTTGCAAGCGAGATTTGTTCAATTATGGAATAACTACATCCCTTGTTTGATATTAACTTGCCTTTGCAACTTTTTATTAACTTGTCGCTACGGTATCTCCATTACAATCCACAGTCAAGATATTTTGGCAAGAATGCACCTAAGTGACGATAACACCAACAAACATTCCGAGATTGAGAGATATTTTGTTCATTACATCCGAAATCACCTTTTGGGCCTTTCTATGCTACTTTTCATTTTGTTTTGATGGAGAGAGACAACTTCGAGTTCTCATTCTTACAAGGTGATGAAAATCGCCAGTTCACAACTTATTACAGAAACCAACAAAGGGATAATATATCGTTGCTATTGTTTCAGCTGTTACTTTGCTGTTGTTTTTTGACTTCCTGAACTTGTTTTAATGTTGTTTTAAGTGTATTTACAATTGGTCATAATTTCATCATTGCTGATGATATGAAATCAGGGGTAGTTACTCAGCTACCAATAGTGTCTGAAACCTAATGACACAGTTATATTCATTATGTTTATTTGTTGCTTGAAAGGGTGAACTTTATCCTTGGAAGACTGGGCTCTAATTGTACCATCACTCAAGACTTTGATACTGTTGTCATAGACTGCTACCAATAATCAACATTGGAGAATAATGGATCAGAAAGGGTCATAAAAGGAACCGCTTGATCATAATGGGTGATGATCTGGACCGTTTGGAAAGCGCCAACTTTCGTTTGCTCATGCTCTCTAAGAAAGTTATAATTCGTTTTATAGGATGATAAATAAAACAAAAACTCCAATCAAGGCTTCTCTGTTATATTCACTTACCATATAAGAATTTTAAGTCTTTTTGGAGGACTTCAAAATGGCTGGTTATCTATCACGTGACAGCCAGCATTCAACATCTATGACAAATTAGGTGAAGCTTTGAAGATTTTAGATTATTCGCTTACCCAGGTCTTTCCCGATGGACCAATTAATGTCCCCTTCTTGTGGTTGACTTAATTGAAACTGTTTGATTACCATACCTATTACCAAGAGAAAACGAGTTAAGGAGCTATAAGCAAACGGGTGGTTACTGCTATCAAACAAACGTCTCAGATAAGGTACTATGACTTTGTTGCAATACTCTGGTGGTTCCAGTTTCTTGTTTTAGTTCCCACTTGAGTTTATCTTTTGTTCTTCGTGTTCCAAAGTTGATAACGCCATTCCACTTGAAATAATTACATTACAAAACTGGGCTGAAGGTATAAGCAAGAGAGAACCTATATTAAACGATAGAGGTATTGGCTGTCAATAATCTGATGTCCGTGTTTGTTTGACATTGAATTTGGAATGTTGCGGTGGTCCTAGCTGTGAAGGACTGATATTACAAATGCAAGCTTGGCATAAATGTGGTATGTCATCTTTAATCTCTGTCTTCTCGAATGCTAATGTTGACTTAGGGGAATTACTACGTTTGTTTTCGAGCATACTATGCCACTTCCTTGAAATTACAGAAAAGTGACCCTCCTTTGTTGAAACAGTAACAAGGTAAGCTGAATTGGAGATGTTTTGTTTAAATCAATCCAATATTTGATGTTTAGTTGCTTCTTTAACTTTTCGTTAACTGCTGGTGATGGTATTCTCATAATAATCCACTTTCATCATATTATAGCAAGAATGCACCTATACGATGATATTACCCATAGACATTCCGAGGTTGAGAGATATTTTGTACCTTACATCCAAATCCATATATTAGAATTTCCTATGCTACTTTTCATTTATTTTTGGTGGTGATAAACGACTTCGAGTTCTCACTCTTGCGAGACTATGAAAATAGCCCAATTATAAACTTTCTAGAAGTACCATGAAATAAGTATTATCATATATAAATGACGTAAAATATTGCTATCCTATTGTTGTTTGGACATCCTAGACTGAAGTTCAAGTTGTATTCCACAAAATGTGTGTACTTCTGGGATACCATATAAAAAGAGAATTGTGAGATAATCGAAGCTGTCCTTAGCTTCCAGAAATCGATTGATGCTATTTAAGTTACATTTAATTACCAACACATTGTAGTACTTTGCCTTCTCCTAAGAAAATTTCTGATTTGCAGAACTTCGTTATTGACTACAAATATGTACTAAACTTGACTACTGAAAAAGTAATATAATCTTATAAGTCCTTTAATAATAAAAATACTTTAAGATTATAATTTTGCTGACGTAATTAGTAACCTTGCTGTTTTATTAATCTCCTCGTTGGATTTAGTAACGGTGATACTTTTGGGGTATCACAATTTGATTCTTCTGAAAACTGAAAATTTGGCAACATGTAAGACTATGGTACTAGATTCGTGTCCTGTAGTCGGTATGTAGATATTAGATTGCTCAGGATTAGTAGAGGACCTTCTAACTTGATAGGGCAACATACTACTATATTCAAATGTTCTGTCTAGTTTAAAAGAAGAACATTAAAAGGAGTCATTGGTATTCAAAAGAGTTTTCTGTCTTCTAAAAAAGTCGAACCTTATCTTATTCAACTTTTCAATTTTTTCAAAAATTATTGACATTTAGAAATTCCCAAATAAAATTTATGACACAAACGTAATATTCAATATTATTAAACCAGCTAAGTAAACAATTACACTAAAGGATGGTTAAAACGTTATGGGAAACACTTAGTTACTCAGACCTTCTGTTTTGTAATGCTTTGGCTACTTCCTACTTCACCATGTTTTGACTCTGCTTTTCCAGAGTCAATTCTCAGACTTAGCGATTAGCAGACTTCCTGATCTCAAACTGTACTAATAATCTATTCAACCTTCTTTCTAATGACTGGAGAATCCGTGGTACGCTTGCTGCCTCCATTATAACTCCTAATAGAACATTGGTTTTGTTATCCGAATACCTTCTTGTATTGTACTTAGGGAATTGACCCCCCTTTCGCTCAACTTTGAGTATTACCAACTCAATTATGATATCCCAATTACATTGCTGATTAAACCAAATACTTGTCGAGGCTGAGTCAGTTTCACGGATTGTAGACTAAGATCACCGGAACTCTGTTTTGTGAGCAATTAATTTTCTTGTGTTTATGGCTCTCCATCCAATAAGCAAACGGTTATAGTCGTCAATGAGAGGGGAAATAAATGATAATGTAAGTGTTGCCCTTACAGTACATTGCTACTCCATATCTGTAATCTTACAATTACACAGCCCCTGAGGCAACTACAGTTTGGCCACATAAATCCGCCTATCGACAGAAGTACCTCGTATTAGCGAGAGCAAAAAATTTCAGTCCGTTAAAAGACGCGGTAATCCGTGTACTAAAAAGTTTAATTCGTCTATTATAATCATCTTAATTGGTTACTGAACATAGCGTCTTCATTATTATCCTCGAAACTTATTATTAGCTAACACATCCAATTATTGTTCTTTACCTATTTCTCCTCCATGTTGAACTCTTGACGATATTTTGTACGTATTAAATCAATTACCACTTCATTACTTTAGTTGACTGTTGGAGGTGTCAATAATTAGCGAGACACATTTCTTTTTCGATCAGGCAGCATTTGAGGCACATTTTAGGTAAGGATCAGCAGTACTAAATCATGCCAAGACAACTAGTTAAAATCCAACTAACAGTTGGCCATTAGCACAAGAAAAACAATAAAAAAACATGATTTTGAGTAGACATTGTGTTACCAGAGGAACTGTTACCTGATTTAGGATTACTACCTGCAATGGAAGTTGCCATCATCACGAATTTCATAATATTAATGCCTTATGACGTGTTGGGATCATAGAAAACTTTGTGAGAATTATTCCCCTCGAAAGCCATTCTTCTATTATGACAGCTAACAACACTATCGTACGAAATTTAAACAATGATTGAAAAATACTTGCAAATAGCGATGTCAATTTTCAAGGTTGTTATTTTTACTATTAACTATATTTTACACCCCTTAAAAAGATTAGAATATTTTGATTGATTTATAACTGCGATTAAGATGATGCAGCTTAATAACCTTAATTTGATTTCCAACGAAGTCACGTCAATGTCATGGCTGCAAAATGTCAATTTTTCAATTACATTTCCGAAATCATATAAATATCCCTTTAATTACACTCGTCTATCATTATTCGAACATGAAGATTTATACCTTGCTTACTACCTTTACTGTAACTGCTTGTGTATATGCTCAAGATAATTACAACTGGAGATTGAGTCCTAGAGAGTGGATCGAGAGCCGTGACCTTAAGACGGGATCTACCTCATTTACCGCAGAAGTTTCTAGTGGATCCAACTCGTCTGTGATGTCCGTGCAAAAGCCAAAGTTGGATACCCGGTCGTCCAATTGGAATTATGGTTCTCCCAGTAATGATCACGACAGCAACGACCCCATTTTCCAATTGCTTTCTCGGAATCAAGACCATATCCCCGATGGTGAAATGTCTACCCAATGGTACACTGATCTCAGTTCATACCCTCTGAGTTTCTCGGGTTTGGATGTTGACAAGTGGTGGTCCTTTGGCGATAATGACGACATTACTAACTATGTCAGATTGGATGACTTGTCGGTGTGGAAGTACTTGGTGTCATATAAGGCCAACGATCCATCCAATGCTAACTTGAATACTACCAAACTCAAGGCCTCTCCTTTGTGGGAAAGCCAAGACACATCAGCATTAATCGATGCCTCAAATAACTATGGATCGATTGTACAAAAATTTGCTGTTGACCACGTTGGTAGCACCATTGATAGCGGTGAATGCTGGGACTTGGCTCATCATGTCCTTTCCAACAACAATATGGTTCTGAGACAGTATATCCATGGTTACCCCATCTTCGAGGCTCTGGCTGACGGGAATGGAAACCAACAATTCAACTTAAACCGTGACGAAATCCGTCCTGGTGATATCATCCAATACCGGTCTGCTAAAATCCTCGTTGATGGCAGTGTTTGGGGTTACGGTGATCCTGATCACACTGCGGTCGTTGAAAGCGTAGAAGGCAAGACCATCAACTTGTTATCTCAAAACCTTTCACCATGCAGATGTATCGAGCGGACCAGTCACGACATTGATGCTTTGCAATCTGGGTGGTACGTTGTCTACCGTCCCATGTCTAATGACTGGTTAGGTGGTGACATGAACACATTGGACAACTAAACAATTTTGATAGAGGGACGTTTTATAGATTATAAACATATAAATGAGAATAGAATAATACAAGACTAAATTGAACAAATCAAGAGCTTTAACGGAATAAATGCACTTTAACTACTAGTCTCTCAATATTACAATATCCAGCACAATCTTTTTTTTTCATCACTAACCACGTACGTAATTCTATATACATCAGTATTTCTCTATAGTGTCAATAAATTTATAATAATAAAAAAAAACTTTATATAAGATAAATATTGCATTTTGTAACATTTCTGGCGGTGAGACCAATTACACATCAAAAAAATGAGGAAGCAAATCGTTGTCATCAAATCTTCGGTAGTATAACGGTTAGTATATGCGCTTGTCACGCGCGTGATCGGGGTTCGATTCCCCGCCGGAGAGTTCTTTTTGATTGTATCACTCATCATTTTTATATCCCCTTGTCTCATAAATGCTAATCTCTGTGGTTGTTTGAGATTTTGCAACTATCTCGTATTTGAAAATAGACACCGGCTGTATGCAGAACGAGTCAACGAGCCCATCAATTCCGGTATAGTGTAATGGCTATCACGGTTCGCTTTCACCGAGCAAATCAGGGTTCGATTCCCTGTACCGGAGAACGACCTGTTCATTAACAGGGTTATCTTTTTTAGAATTCTTGAGCGATGAGATATGCCCGATTTTCATAGGCAAGTGCTCATAATCAAAAAAAAATATGAAAACTTAAAGTGGTAGCAGAACATATAGAAAAAGCTTTGTAGTACAGTCAATGTAATATAGAACAAGACTTGTAATACAGTTGTCAGCTTTGGAGTTTCACAGAGAAGATATCCCAAGATTTGCTTTTTATTGTTCTTTGCCATTGCTCTACCTATTACCAAAATTTCCGGAAGAGAATATGATATAACTCACTTCTTAAACCCTACGACCAGTGGCATACGCTTCAGAATTCTCTTCATCATTCCCTGTTTCTTGGGACTTTCGCTGAAACTGCTACTTATCAGATCTGCTCCATCATGATGGGCTCTGATGGGCAGAGAAGCAGTCAGCATAGCATTTATCAGACCATGCCGCAGGCCGTGTCGCAGGCCATTCCGCAGACCATTCCGCAGACCATTCAGGCCATTTCCTAACAGTACATGACTCAGAGCATGAGCCAGAAATGAACCACCAAATTTACTCAGCCTCTGGGGAGTATTCGTCAATACCACTTCACTGGTCAGTCTCAGCCGGTTTTTCACTGGTCGTTGCTGTAGTGCCGGACTTGGGACAAGTCTTTTTTGTTTGGATAACCGGAAAACTGTTCTGACTGGTTTTAGATAGATCAGTAGTAATGTTCCTATGTTCAACTCCAATTCTTCGAGAACCGCCGGATCAATATTGTCATTTTCACCCAGGATTGCTGGGCGAGGGTTTAACACAACTTGTTTTGTAATCCCTTGCCATTCACCTCCTTGTTGTGGGGCAGTAATAAGATTCCAGTACATGAAGCCTCTGTCACGTACGTCTGGATTATTTACCTGTTCGGTGGCTGCCTTAAGTACTTGGAGCATAGTCAGTTCTCCCAGTTCCGGTTGCTTGAGATATAGTTTAACGGAGGCTGTCAATGCTGCATATTGAACATCTAATGCATCGGTAGGGAAATCAGTCACCATTTCAGCCAAAATTTTGGGAGAACCATTGATAGTTTCACCATATTGTCCTAATATCCATAATAAGGCCGCCTTTGCATCGGGTTCATCAATTTGATGATAACATCTCACCAACTCATCTAAAGCATCGTTAAATTGATGTGGATATTTCCGGACAATGTTCTTAATTACAACTGCAGCTTCTTGGACAATGTAAGGTACACCATGGCTAACCAATTCGACTACTACATTGACGCAATCAGCCGCAGCCTCTGGGACCTTAATCGCCAAATTTCCAAATGCTCTGATAGCCTTTCTTGCCATCAAAACGTCAACTTCCGTTGCATATTCTTCCAATTCACGTAATACCCGACCCACATTAGAAGGATCTGCCAACAAGTAAATAATTTCCAACTTTGTGTCTTTGACGTAAATGGGATCATCATAATCACAGAAAAACATCAGAACGTCAACATTTAACAAATACTTTCTTCCCAAAAGAATCAAAATTGCATTCCGCAATACCAAAAATTCAACTTCCAGGGGTTTAGCAAGAAGGGCAACCAACAGAGCCCCGATACGTTTGGGTAATTGAGGGAGTGTTTGTAAAATGACAGGCTCGGGGACATAATTGTTTAAATATACAATAATTTTAATTGCATTGAGCACCACTGCAGCATTTTCACTCGAGAGCCAAGGCATAACCGCTTCGATCAAATCAATGGCTTCGTCGACCAGTTGAGGTACATAACCCATCAATGCATTAAGGATATACAGTTGGCCCCATTCATTTGCCCGAGACATACAACCAAATAGTACCTGACAATGTTGTTTAGTCAATGCAAATGAAAGTTTGGGCAGTGATTCCGTTATCAGCGACAATGCTGCCAAACACGAGCTGACAACAGAGGTATCATTTTCCTCTAATAACATGTCATTGAGTCGAGCAATTAACACTTCACATTGATTTGGAACGAATTGGTAAAGTCTCGCGACCGCCATGCAAGCCAGCTTACGAACCACGGGGTCCAGATCCACCAATTTGGCCATGGTAGCCTGTAAAGCCAGTTCGGTAAACTTTGGTTTATTAATCAGCAGTAGTGTTTTTAATGCAAGAACTTTCAATTTTGGCAGATCATCGACCCATTTGTTGAGAGTTGGAATCGTCTCCACGGCTAATTGTCTTGAGTCACTTTCCCCATACGATATCAAGAAATTGCAACATAACTTTAGAATTTCCACTTGATCTGATGGTGTTGTATTGATAATCTTTACCACTGCTGGCATCATGTTGATCATATCGGGGTTATTCATTGCGGTATTTGCAAGTACTTTTTTAAGGACAGTGGCCACCTTATTGTTGGGCTTTTTGCCTGGCTTTTTCCATGCTTGGTCTAATTCCACTTGAAGTTCTCCCAGCTTTGCTTTAGCATAGTACTTGGAGTCCAACATCACCGAATGGGGGGCAGTTCAGATGGTCAAGTGGTGCGAGGGTTGGAACGGGCCGATCAATGAGGTTGACTTCGGTGTGCATATAGACACGATACCGTATCTGTGAACCCAATCAGCCATTGAAGATAGGATGATTAAGCAGATAAATGGTTACCGTTTTGCAAAATCGGCACTAGTCGGAGTTGGTTTGATTGAATATTAAAAGTTTAACCAATCATCATCCCGTATCTCTAACTTTTGCCCAACCGTAAGAGAAAAGATGTCATTTGAGGAATTTTCAAATGATAACGAGAAAATATTTCAATTAGGCGATATTGGAGATGCTATTTTCAAAACTAAAGAAGTGTTAACCCCGAGATATTATTATTGTTGACACTTATGACATGAAAGTCTATGTTTCATTCTAGTATCAGCTTTGTAATATAGGAGGTTGGTACACTTTAATATTTATCTATCACCAACTTGTCCAGACTTCTTTGAAATCTATCAATTAAGAAATAATTATTATATATCTTGTGTTCTTTTAAAGATGTGGTGGTTGGCCGATTTCATCAAAGGCACTGTGGCCGAGTGGTCTAAGGCGGCAGACTCAAGTGAGCTTCGGCGACCTTCTCAACCAGAAGTTGAGGTTTCTGTTATCGTAAGATGCGCGTGTTCAAATCACGTCGGTGTCATTTGCTTTTTGTTCCATGGAACTCATCATGTCATGTAAGATCTATAATTATTTTTGAGGGCATCGCCATTCTATTTTTCAGCTTGATTACCATGGGGTTACTTTGATTGGGATCCTGATCAATTCCTTATTTCACGGTTAATTCATTCATTTCATATCTAAATCTTATGTTTAAGCTTACCGGTTCTCAATTGTTCAAACCGGGATTGAGGAACACCTTCAATCCATTTACCCAACCCAATAACGGCTTCCTTGGAATTGGCAGCACTGACCAAAGCGTCCCTGTTAGCCTTCAATAATTGTTTGTTAGCCAAGATGGAAGGGTAGTACAAGTTGATGAATTCGTCATGGACCTTCTTTTCAATAAAGGCATTGAACTCTTCGGTCAGCTTGAATTGGCCATCGTACAGGTGGTTGACAAACCCAACTTGCTTCAAAGTTTCACCCTTAATAGGACGAGCCAACAACACTGCTTCCAGGGCAACGGACCATCCCAAACGGTTGAACAAGGCAGCAGACAGCATCCCTTCACAAACTAACCCCAAATTGGAAAAGGGTACCAATAAGTAGAAATCCTTGAGGTCCTTAACGTGAATAATATCACTGAGGGCCAATAAAGCAGCTGAAAGACCAATGGCGGGACCATTGACCGCAGAAATGATCACCTTACGGTGGTTAGCAAAAACATCAGCCAACCAAACATTTCTCCCGACAAACTTGCCCATCCAATATGTGTGGTCCTTGCTTTCGTTGCCACCGAAATCCTTCATGTTAGCCCCGGCAGAGAAAAATCTTCCCAGGGATTGGATAAGGGTAACCACGGTTTGTTCATCGGCATCAGCCTCTTCCATAGCTTTCCCTAAAGCAAGGTAGTCATCGAAGGTAAGGGCATTAAGAGCCTTTGGGAGGTTCAAGGTGATGATAGCCATCTTATCCTTGATTTCAAGGGTTACACCTGAGGTAGCCATGTTTAATTGTGGTATAAATTGTTTGTAATTGGAGTGGGGGGAGGCGTTCTTTATATATGAGCAATTCGCGGGGTACGGTCCGAGGTTATTTCGGGGTGAATTAGCGGTAAAGAAAACAGCGACGGTAAATACGTTATCCTGATGTATTCTTACTGAAAAGTGTATGTAATTTGCCTAGTAATAGAATAAGCCTTCATTGGATTAATACCCCTTGATTTATCGGTTATTTCATGTCGGCGAGCACTAACAATATCTTGTTAGATAGTCGAGGTTAGAAAACAGCAATTGCTTGAAATTGAATTGTTTGTAGAAGGTAATTAAACAAAAACACTAACCCGAACGTTTCTTAAAGTAGAAGCTGTTATTGGGGTGAATATCTTGTAAAATCCAATTTGGTGTCGGATGGAGAGTCTGGTATCACGTGAACTTAACCAGAGGCAGTATCGGCTTTAAGCGGCCAGAGTTCGATTCCGGATACTAGACGATTTAACCCTCTGTTCGATTCCTCGCGCGACCTCATCGCAGATCGTTTAATCAAAGACCTAATCACAATACGCCTACCATGGTTGAACTTACCCAGGAAGAAATGGATTGTGTCAACTACGATTCCCGGGATGGGGATCTTGAAACTCTTCGGGAAATCTTCGCCGAGATCGGTCCCGAACCATTACTTACCATCAAAGATGATCAAACTGGGGCCACTCCAATTCACATGGCCGCCGGTAATGGTCATTTGGAAGTGGTTAAATATTTATTAGAATTGGTTTCTAAATCTCAAGCGAAAACCTTGGCTTGTCAAGCTAATTCGTCGGGTAATACCCCTCTTCATTGGGCGGCATTTGCTGGTCATTTGCCCGTGGTACAATTATTAATTGAAGAATATGGCGCCAACCCTTACCAAAAGAATGATTTGGGACATGATGCTATCTATGAAGCTGAAGCCAACACTCAAGAAGAAGTCGAAACTTGGTTATTATCGAAATTTGCCGTGGAAGAAACCATTAAGATCGAAGACCATGGTGATGATACAAAGATCACCTATACTCCTGGTCAAGAATCTTATGAACAAGATAAATTGGCTCAAGAAGCGATGGAGGAGGCCAAGAAGGACAAGGAAGAAAGAAGCAAGGATGACATTGTCAAGCAAACGGAAAAGTTGGAAATTAAGGATTAGGATATAGATATTAACGGATAAGTTACTACCAAAATTTCATCATCTATATTCATGATATACCATAACTATTTACATTTCTTTCATCCATCTAAGGCACAACGTTAACACCTAACCCCTTGGCAACAGAAATCACTTGCCCACAAACTGCCTTAATATCAACATCCTTGTGTCTTCCGTCAGTCTTTTTTATCTTGGCGATTTCATAAATGTGTTTTAATGAGATTTCCCCTAAGATGTTCTTACCGGGCAAATCCAGGCCCTTTTGAATACCAGCGGCTTGCATTACTAACCAAGAGGTGGGAGGAGACTTCATTTCAAACAGGAAAGACCGATCAGGCTTAATGGTGATCAAAACAGGTACGGGGGTTCCGGGGTTATAACTGGCGGTTCTGGCGTTGAATTCCTTACAGAAATCAATAGCCTTGACCCCCTTAGACCCTAAGGCGGGACCCACAGGTGGTGCAGGGGCTGCCTTACCGGCTTCAACCACCAATTTCACCAAGACGTTTTTAGGAATGGCAGACATGGTTGAGTAGGTGAATTTTTCAAGCGATTCTGATGGGTGTAAACCTCGCACTGAAAGCCGCACGGAAAAAGAACCATCGTGATTTTAGAACACTTGGGTAGATAGTGAAACAACAACCAATCGGTAACAGTGACCCCAGTAGTGACGGGATATATAGATTATTAATGTGTTTATATAAATATCTCTAGATATTTTGATTTAAAAGAGTTTGTTGATATTTTTTATTGTTTTTCTTTTGTCACCTCTTTAATTTACTTGATCGAGAACATCTCAGAAGAGCGGACCTTCGAACATCTCATTAGCCCCCCCTAATACAAGTGGACATGGTTAAACGATTACCATTAGATACCAGAGCCAAAGTAACCGGGCTTAAACAACCAAAGCAAGTGTTTTGCTTTGCCCGTGACATTGATGGTGGTTGGGTATATGATGAAACCGATGTTGTTGAAAATCACTTGAATTATTATTACCTCCCATATTCATCGATCAATCAAGTCGACCTTGGTGGTGGGCTTTCCAAATTCAAACAAATTCCTGAGCTGGAGAATCTTGGAGATTTTGCTGCTTTGCTTACGGCGTTGACTCAATATGAACAACGAACAAACAAGAAGTATCCTGTGGATATGGTGACTTTTCGGGGGCTTATGACGAAGATCTTAATGGTGCCATTCCAAAATGATCCAATTAACTTTGATATCGTGGCATTTGATGGGCAATTGTTCATGAAACAAAATGCTGATTTGGCAATGAGAAAGAAAGAGATGGAAGATATGGAACTTGCTAGTGGGCCCCCAGAAAAGGTTGAATATATCAAGAGATGTCAATATAGTGGTTATAAATTCGAAGCAATAGCCACTTTACCCAAACCGTGGCCCGATTGTCTGCGGAAAACCATTGAAAACCGCTCTAAACAACAAGTTAATAACTATGAACAGTATATTTCTGTTGTCAAGACGGGGATTGGGCTGACTAAAATGTTGTTAGCGGGAGAAATTGATTGTATTTATGATTATCTCCCCGAATCAAACGTGGTGGGCCATTTTGTTGAATTAAAGTCGAGTGTCGCCATTGAAAACCCAAAGCAACTTGCAAACTTTGAAAAGAAATTATTCCGGACATGGGCCCAATGCTTTTTGATTGGTATTCGAAAAGTCATCTATGGGTTCCGCGACAATAACTTCATTTTACGACTGGTTGAAGCCTATGAAACCGATGAAATCCCGGTGTTGATTAAAAATAACCGTAATTTAAATCTGATGACTGCCCTCAAGTGGTATGGTGCCGCTGTTGATTGGATAATGAAGGAGATCCCCAGAGATGATGAACTGAAAGCATGGAGACTTCTGTATGACCCTGGGACGAGGCTGTTTACATTAATGGAACTTATGGGTGATGAAAATACTAAATTGCGTCAAGGGGAATTATTAACTCCCGAATTTATTGCATGGAGAACTAGTTTACGTGAACAAGATATTATGTAATGCAAATGGGACAAATGAACTCCGAATCAATCAGCAATCACCCCAACCCAACATTGACGTAGCATTGAATCGACATTAACCCACGCATGATATTTATTAAATAAGCTGGTGGCATCTTTACCAGCACCTTTCATTAGCTCATCGACACCACCAGGGTGAAATTTGAGATAAGGGGTAATATTATAAACCTTTCCATTTATAACTGTCCAAGCATCATCCACCGATTTATGTTTTTTAAGTTCCTCCCGAGGAACCTTTGTATATTGAGGTGGAGGTGCACCAGGAGGGGCGCCACGAAGATTGGTGTTAGACCTCTGAAGTTGGGCCCAATCTAATGGCAGGTGACCAGGCTCAAGCACAACCTTTGCTCTACCTCCATTTCCCTTAACTCGTTGTGCCAGCGATGCCAAGGGGAATAAACTATTAGGCATGGTGATTCTATTAGTGATGCGTGTTGATCCAGTTAAAACGGTTATGGGATTATATGTAGGACAAAAGTCGTAAACCCCAATTTTGACAGCTTCAAGAAAAGCAACGATTAAACAAACGATTTAAACCGTTTCATGATATTTTAAATGTTGATTAAGGTAATGACAAGCGATGACAGTTTTGCAAATAACTTGCCAAATTGCAGTAATTTATGGGAAAGAATATAGTATATTTTAGGGTACTTCAACCCCATTAGATACCCATGGTCTTCTACCATGTAGGCTCCAACAAGTCTAGTTCCGTCTAACGTACTAAAATGTAATGATACCTAATGTACTGTCAACCCTTTGGTGGTTAAAGGACAGATATGATTATATATGGGCCAATAGAAGCTTACAGTATTTAATTAACCACTTCAATTACGTTTACTTCCTTTTAGACTAACCCTTTCAATTTTTCAATCAATCCTACCTAAGATAACGTGAACCAAGCAATACCAAAATTGATGCCATTTATTCCAAACATGGCAACTAGCCATTAATGGTAATATAGAATTGAATGGGACAAAGGGAAAATAGATACTACGGCTTGAAAAAAGGTTAAATTGAGATATAACTCTTGATAGATGGTCAAAACTAATTTGTTGATCTTACAACTTAGAAGAAATAACCACTACTTCTTGGTATTCCTTAATTGGGTTTGAGGGGTCATTTCAAGTCAACGTGCTTTGAAATACATGGTAATACGTTATCTTCACACAAGTATATCTTTAAACATCTTTCTAAGCTTTTAAAAACTAATTATTTTCATGAAACTCACGTTTTATCTATTCTAGTACGCTGCCTCGAAAAACCAAAAAATAAAATTTTTCAAGTTCGCCTTTATGGCCAAGTTGGTAAGGCACCTCACTAGTAATGAGGAGATCGTCAGTTCGAATCTGGCTGAAGGCATATTTTTTCGTATATTTTTGTGAAACAAACAAAAGGTTTGCTATTTTGGTCTGTTGCCGTGTTATCGATTATGTGTAACCTCGTTGACAACGTTTTTAGCCGGACATGCCATTGGAGAATCAAAGCTCACTATCGAAAAATTACGAATAAGGATAATCACATTTATTCATGAATATCATCACAGCAAGCAGAAACACGTACCATCTAAGACATGAATAAAAACCCTTTATACCCAAATATTTGTGCCATAGATCGTATAGATAGGTTACCGCTAGTTTGGATGAGGTAAATGGAGAAATGCCATCATGATGCACTGTTATACAAAGCCGTTGACATATTTTCTGATGAATCCATCTTCACTAATCAATCCCTATTCATTGATTTACTCGGTGTCACATGGTGTCGTATGTTGTTAATAACAATGCTTAACACATAAAGGAGCTTTCCCTGCATGCAATCCTCTGTGGTTGTATCCATTACATCCGTTCTTATTGCCGTTTGAGTGATCCCACACAAGTGCGCACCTCGAAGGTTTCTTCACACTCACCTTTGCCCCAATGCCTCTGACGACAGATCAAGTGATAAAGTTAGTGAAAACCCAGCAATTCTGGTGGTTCATTCTGCACCTTTTACTGGTGATTTTCTTTGTCATCTACAATATTACCTCGATATTTAAGTCCCCTGATACGGCATTAGCATATTACAGATATGCGTTGGTGATGATTATTACCACCTATGTGATTGTATTATTGCGGAGTAATCGGGGTAGTGGGTTACTTAACCTTGTTGCTGATACCAATTTCCAATATTTTACTCTTGCGGTGTCGTTTTACTTTGCGCTGTGGGTGATTGGGCCAGTGGCGGGGGTATTGTATCCTTATATGATTTATCTGTTTTTCCACATTCTTGGTTATTTCAAAAACTATTTGATTGAATTTATTGGGTCAATTCCTCAACAACAACAACTTAGCTCCAAGATTGATCAATTTACATCAAAGTACCAAAAGGGGGCACAATTCTTGGCTGCCACTCTGGAAGTTATGATTGCCTTGGCCCTGGTTAATTTAATTATTGTATTACCCTCGATTATTATCAGTTTATTCCGGGGTCAACCTCAAGTAGGGTTGGTGTACCTCTTGTGCTTTGTTATTGTGGTGGTGTTCCTTAAGTTGAGATGGAATGATAGTGAATACACTCGTCAAGTTGTTTCCGAATATGACCAACGGATCCAAGCATTTGTTCAACGGATCCCTCAAGTGGCAGGGTTTTATTATCAATTAAGAGCGGTTACCATCAACGTCACCAAACCAATTGTTGCTCCTAAACACAAAACAAAGCATCAACACCATCAACATCAACATCAACACCATAAGAAACATCACAAAAAGGAGGATGAATCCAAAGAAGGGAAATCCGACCTGGATGCTCCTCTGGCTACGGCTCTGGGGGCCGCCAACTAATGAATAAATGTAATTTTAGTTGAAATTAATTGATTTAATAAAATTCACCTCGATATGGTTTAGACCTAACCACACGGTAGCGCCGCGAAACTACCCTATAAATACTCCATCGCAGGTTGAGGGTAGTTTTTTTTTCCAATCACTTTTTCGGATCAGTGGCAATGATGGATGGTCGTGAAGTCCACGATCACACCATTGACATTGATTCGAAATTGCCAATAATCCAATGATGATGTTATAATTTGCGGTTGAGTGAGGTGTAGCTCGAGACATGCCTAGTTTCATTATGGGCTCATCTAAACATGCGATCAATTTCTAGTCTGAGAGGATATTAAATATTTGGCAAAGTGAACTATTAGAATTGTAATAACGTAGTGTTTTGATAGGTATTATTATCGTATTCATTGGCTCATACTGAAGTCACCACTTGTGGTTGTCAAGGTTCATGATTTACATTTAACAGATGATACCTACTTGTGTTTTCTATTTGTTATATTCATTATTCATTAATCATTAACATACTCCACAAGGGATATTGTGCTCATAAACAATCCAATCACCGATCTCCAGAGGATCAGTCAATTGACTCTCGGTTTCTGAAAACACTTCTGAAGTTGGCGATGGTAACGACGAATTGATGCTACCATCAATCTTAAACATGTCGATTTGTTCAGTAAGCGTTTCCATCAGTGATGTTGGTTTAAGGGCACCTTTTGGCTTCTTTAAAGTTGTTTCAATTCGACTCAATTTGGTATCCTTGAATGTAAACTCGTCGTCTTCGACCAAAGTATCATTCAGGGTTTCTGTAACAAATTGACTTAATAATGCCAAATCATTATCGGTGTAAAAGGTCTTAGCGTCTCTAGTGGTTCTGGTATGAACCCCAAGGAATCCCAGACCATCGATCGTTACTACCGAAGTATCACATTCATCGTCGTCATCAATTTCCGTCATGCCGATGATATTAGTGTGACTTGCGGGTAATAAAGTACCACATTGACGTTGGCTTAATGTTTCATCAATGCTATTTGTTTTCGGGTTGAAGTCAACACTAGAAAGTCCTTGTTTTAATGTACAGTTTTCAAAACTGAGCATGGAATCGGTGGTTAAATCCCAATGGATCAAATTACCATCGATCCCCCCGGAAAATAAGTCACCTTTAGTCCATTGAATATTGGTAACTTGACCCAAATGGCCATGAAGACTTCCAATACATCCATCCTTACGAATATCCCATAATCTAATGACATCATCCCGATGACCCGAGGCAAACATATTAGAATTGTCAGGATTCCATTTCACAAGATTAGATCCAATCTGGTGTCGTTTTAGACTTGAAGTTTGTGGAATTTGGAATTTGGGTTGTTCCCGTAAATCAAACAACGACACCCCAAATGACCCACAAAGCAGGACTACACAATCGTTCTTGGGCATAGGATCAAGGGACAGAAGCCCCGAAATCATTGCAATCAGTACCGGGGATGGTTTCATTTGCAGCATCGAAGTTTTCATGTCCCAATAAAATAAGTTTTGGTTATAGATGGTAATTAAATGTTCATCATCGATATCAAACTGGGTGAGGAGACTCACGGGTTTTACCAGATGATATTGCAGCTTAAGATGCTTTCTATGATTGAAACGCTTACTTATAAACGCTGACTCTTCTTCATCACCATCATCGTGGCCCAGAGGTAGCAGTACTAGATGAGCATACCCTTTACTGTTACCGGTTACCAATAATTTTGATGAGGAATTGTTTGTCACCCAATGAAGGGAATGGGTATTGGCAAGGGATACCGTACTCTTATGACACAAGTTTGCTTCGGTAATATCCAAGTCATAAATAAATAAATTGGAATGGTCCCTCCCACTCAGAATGGCCACTGCCTCCTCCTTAGTTGCAATTGCCGTCAAATGCATATCATCATCGGGGATTTTCCAATAACTCAGGTTGATCCCCACATGATTAAGTCCACATACTTGGGATAATACCAGGATATCTTGTTCTTGAGGTTGAGGTAACCGAGTGTTTCTTTTGACCATCATATCTTGTTCGATACCAAACCGACGAATTGCGTTTTGACGAAATAATAACGTTGGCTCATAGAATTCAGTCATCCAGTGGTTGTCAATTGGGAGGAATGGCTAAAGTTAAATAAATATTGTTCGGGCTGGGGGCCTTACCCAATTAGGAATTTGCAGCCAGTACCGCATATGGCTGGCACCGCGACGTGTCAAAGGGGGAGAGTGAAGGGGGTAATTGTAAATAGAAGGGAAACGGTGGGGATGTCAACAAAATACCTTAAAACACAATAAACCCTTTGATATAATGTCATTGTCCCCGTAATCATCGATTATCATTGCGGTATCCATCAAATCTAGGTTCATCATTTTTATAGTTTTACGATCCTGCATGCAGCTGCCAGATATGTTCAACACGAAATGGCGTTGTAAGCAAGGATAAAATTGGATGTTAATTGTACGATAATGTCAAAGGTACTTACAGGTATTTTCAGGGTTTAACAAAGAAGGCGTGTAATAATGAAAAATGCTTCCTTTGCCGTGTTAATCCCTGCATAGTGAGAAAAAGAATTTACTGAGGACCCTTCCACAAAATAGTGGTTACCAGTTGTCACCATGTCAATCGTTATCACCAGGTTACAATGTCCTGTATCTTATCTTAATGGGGTGAAATTAACATGCAAGTGATTAAACTTAGAATAATAAGGGGAAACGAGTTTGCAAAATGCAACCCCATACCCCTCATCACCCCCACATCATTTCATACCAATCACCTAACCATCAACCACCTCGCCATTGATCATCTGATAAAGCCTTTTTATTCAATGTCACCCAAGTTTAAATCTTATTTCAAGTAGCAATTGAAATACCCCCTCCGAGATTAATTAGGAAAAATTGAATAATCTTCGAGGTTTTACCAAATAAGTACATATCCCAAGAAGCCGTTTTGAAATAGAGCCATTGCGTGTAGAAAGCAAATGTCGGGGTTTGCAATTTATACCGTGGTTATCTCTTGATAATCCCTTCGAGTAAATTAATCAAAGTTTTGTTAATGTCGTATTAACAGAGTCATGACAACCATCAAAAAAGTTTTCGGCATTCAATTAGTCTTTTCGACGGGATGTTCTAGTGACGCAGATTAGCCGTATCCAGATGGTTGATTGTTTACATGAAACTGCTGGTTGTTATTTTCACTAACTAGTCTAATGAGTTTTAAAACCACATTGCATTAACGCCCTGCGTCTTTTCTAAATGGAGGCGAAAGTCACGTGATGAAATTGGGACATCTAAGGCAAAAAAATAATACTGTGGACGAGTCAGGATTCGAACCAGAGACCTTTTGCTTGCAAAGCAAACGTGATAACCAACTACACTACACGCCCAAAGATGAGGCGGAAAATTGCCTTGTTTTTGGCGCGGAGTTACCTTAAACGGTATTGATGCCGTCGATCAAGGTTAGATTAGGTTATAGACCACCAACCCTCGAAAACCATGTACCCAGGGCCTGATGACGTCCCATGAACAAATGTTACCATTCATCTAAATGGTAAATAATTCAACATCTCTTTACATGATTGAGTTAAGACCTGTCCATAGAATTTCCTGGCAATTTGAAGAAAAGACTCCTCAGGCCAACAACGTTTGGATCAATATGCATAGAACTTTGATTCATATCCGTTACACTTCAATTTGTACTCCTGTACTGACACCCCGATTTCAACTTTCTAGAAAATTTGAATACCCTACAAGAATCTGAATTTGTTCTGAATTAGGACATACTACATGAACTAGGAACTGACCTTGCCATGAGGCTGTTAAATGGGGATATTATCAGCCCAACAGAGTTCCTACCTACAAACACCTTTATAGCTTTCGGGTACTTGATCTTTAGTTTAATCACTATATACCCCCATTAAATAAATGCCTTGTCAAAATCAGTAAGCACAAATCTATATCTGACATCACCAGCATTTAATCTAGTCATGACGGTATTCATACCTTCCTTGGAAATTGGAATCTTTTCAATCCAAGGTTTGATACCATGTTCTACTGCCAATTTCAACATCACTTCGGTATCATCCTTTGACCCAGTTTCAGAACCACTTACCAGAGATCCATTCAAGATTAAAGCCCCCAAGTCAACAGAATAGGTGGTGACGAAATCCGAGATCCCCACGTTAATCAATTGACCTCTAGGGCAAAGGGTAGATAATAAAGCGTTAATATCAAATCCCTCAATCCCCAGAGAACAGTTAATCACCGCATCAAAATAGTAATTATAGTTTGCATACCATTCAGGGTCACTTTGAGTTGCTACAAAAGCCAGGGCTCCCATTTTAAGGGCTTGATCTCTTTTTGAGTTAGTTCTCGAAGCAACCGTGACTTCTGCCCCCATGGCTCTAGCAATCTGGATGGCCATATGCCCCAAACCCCCCATGGCGTAGACCATAATCTTCTTCCCCTTAGCATTAATGCCAAAATGGTGATATAATGGCAGGAACACGGTGACACCACCACACATCAACGGAGCAGCATATTCACTGGGTAATCCATCGGGGATCTTGATCGTATGAAGCTCATCAGCAATAGAATAAGCAGAAAACCCCCCTTGGGTGATATAGTCATTAGAAAATTCATCAATTGAGTTGAAAGTTTGCACTTTCCGAAGACAATATTGTTCAAGATTACTCTTACAATATTCACATTTACCACACAGCCCTGAAAACCACCCAAGACCAACTCTTTCACCAACATTGATCGATTTGACGTCATCACCTTTCCAAATGACATGACCCACCATTTCATGACCACAAACTAAATCAGGACGTAAAGTAGGACCAAATTTGCCCTGGTATTGAAGGAGATCTGAAGCACACACCCCACACACTTCATTTTTAACGACAACACTATTGGGGTTGAGTTGTTTCGCCTTGTATTCAACCAATTGAGGGTGATCCCATAAATCGGGGTTGATATTTCTTGCAAAGCCTTTAATGGTACTAGGAACCGACATTGATATTGACTAGATGATAAAAGCGGCCACTTGATGGGATTAATGGTATTTTTCAGTTGCCACAGTTATGAACCACGCTCACGTGCCTCCACCTAACCGACAAGTCCGTTTAGGTTAAAGGGAGTTAATATTGGGAGTCATTTGGTGGTAGTTAACTTGGTTGATGATATTTGAAAATTGGGGATGTCACCAGGTATTTATACGGTGGCTGCAATCGATGAGCCACCACAATAACCATCAAAGTAGATGTCATTGCAGCACGGATGTTTGATCCTGTCAATGCGTAATCTGTCAACGAAATTAGATAAGGTACTAAAACGGAGCAAACTTTGAGGTATTAAAAAATGGTGATCATCATTCATTGATTCCTTCTATACACAGTCATAATTAAGCAAATGCCTTTTCAAATTCGGTGAGGACGAACCGGTAACGAACATCACCTCTTTCACATCTATCTAACACGGTAGCGACATTCTTTTCAGAAGCAGGCACTTGTTCAACCCAAGGTTGAATTTTCTTTTCATCGACAATCTTGAACATCAATTCACATTCCTTTTTCGAGCCAATAGCCGAGCCACCAAGCATAGCACCACTAAAGAGCAATGAGATGGGGGAGGTTTGGTATACAGTAGTGAAATCAGCCACCCCAAGCGAGATTAACGGACAACGAGGTTTAAGAGTCATGACGAATTTGTTGACATCAAAGCCATCGACACCAGAAGCACAATTGATGATCAAATCAAATTGACCCTTGAATCTAGCGAACCATTCGTCATTATCCTTAGTAGCAAAGAATTCCTTAGCTCCAAGCTTTAATGCATCTTCTTTCTTTCGGTCAGATCTAGAAGAGACATAAACTTCAGCTCCCAACCCTTGGTTGGCCAATTGAATGGCCATATGACCAAGACCCCCCATGCCATGAATCAATACTTTTTTCCCCTTTGCATTTTCACCCAAGTAGTTAATCAACGGCAGGAAAACGGTAAGCCCCCCACACATCAATGGAGCGGCATGTTCATCAGCAACTCCCTTAGGGATGTGAACGACATGGTTTTCATCACCAATAGAGTATTGAGCGAACCCCCCTTGAGTTACGTATTCATCAGAAAAGGGGTCGGCGACATTATATGTCAATACCGTCTTTTCACAGTATTGTTCAAGGTTATGGGTACAATTGTAACATTCACCACACAGACCACACATGGGACCAAGACCTACCCGATCACCAACCTTGAATTGAGTCACTTTATCACCAACGGCTGCCACGGTACCAACGATTTCATGGCCAGCAACTAAATCGGGACGTAAATATGGGCCAAACTTACCATTCAAAGTATGGACGTCAGATCCACAAACACCACAGGCATGGTTTTTAATCATGACATCCTTAGGATTAAGCTTCTTAGCCTTGTATTCAGCCAACTTGAGCTTGTTCCAAGTTTCGGTGGTGGGTTCAGCAGAATTAGACACGAAACCTTTGATAGTAGTAGGAGCAGACATGGTTAATTGATAGTTGATAATGATTCAACCCAAAGTTGCCATGTTTTTATACTTTTTGCTGTCAGATTTTCGGTAAATCCCAATTTGGAAATGGTGTCCGGATTACTTTACAAATTGGGCAAGTTTCCATCGGACCTGCATTGAGTCAATCAAAACCGTGTCCAAAGGTATATGAAGATCCGACCAATTGAGGGATTAAATGACACAGCCCCGAGGTAGGTATGAAAATGCCCAATGAGTTTCATTTGTCTTAATTAGGGTTGACGATGGTTAGTTCAGACTTACCTAGGATGGTCTTCCTCGTCCACGTGACTCAATGGTCCCACCGGAAAAATGACCATGGAAAAATGCATATACCAAATGCAAAACCGGAATATGGCGTCCCCCAATTTCAACCAAATTCTCTTTATGATTTTAAAGGGAAAAATCCTCGGATGGTTTTAAATTCAGATCGGAACTCAAAAGAGGTAACGTACAAGAGTTGGGCTGTATATCCCATATTAACTTTGCGCTTATTATACTGGACCAGGGGAAACCTCATGAACAGCGACGACCATTTAACATTGATGAGAATTAAGGTGAACAAACCCGGTGGGTTGATTGGAAGCATGCAATTGTTGAATTTCTTCTAGTGATCCATAAGGATAACCAGGAATGTACCCATTTTCCACGAGATCACCATTATTGGGTCCATACCAATTAAAGTCATCTAACATTTCATTGAAATTGATATCGCCTTCGGCATCCATGTTGATTGAAACCACCTCATAAGGATAATTTGAAATGGGAGGGGTTGGTTGATTGATGGTTGGTGACGCCACTGGTTCCGATGATGATGATGGTTGGATCATTGGTGGTAATTGATCACCAAGAATATATGGGATTTCTGCCACCTGAGCAAGAATTGAATTGGTAACCACGGTATGGGGAGGTAGCTCATCATCATGTTTCATTCTCTTATTGCTACCACCACTGATTTCATCCAAAAGACGACCAACACCTTCATGGATAGAATCGGAAAATATCATCGACCGCTTCTTTGTTTTTCGAACCCCATCATTTCCATGATCAAGATGATGACCATCGAATTTCTTGATATAAACAAACCCCTTCACTTTACCTGTTTGGATGATAAACAGACATTTGGCTGGGTAAATGGTGGGGTTATCACATTTACTACAATTTGAACACGCGGGCTTATAACAACGTAAACAAAGGCCATTCATAAGTTTGCGTCGGGGACAATAACAAATGTCGACTTTGGTGCCACATTTATTACAGGTGGTGATATTATCGGTATGGGTACACTCAAACCTGCCATTGCCTCGATTCTTATTCACCATTTCCACCCAATGACCCACCCCTCGCCGTTTAAGATAATTGGCGATGGTATCATGGAGTTCATTTGTTTGGTCAATAGTATACATCCGACAATTTTCTGGGTCACCACATGATGGCGACGACCCACTGCATTGACACGAGGTATTAATGATGAATTGACGGTCTTCATCGTCGAGTTTATCAAAGTTATTACCCAGGTAGGTTGGTGGGGGTATTATTGGTGGGATTAACATTTGGTTGATGTTATTGGTATGAACGAGAACCACCATTAAATTCCTTCCTAGCTGGGTTATAAATATGTGCCCATGCTATGCCCCTTTCTCCTTACATGATGGTCTCGTAAGTGGTGATGACACAATCGTCAGGATATTTATTATGTAAACACAATGACATTTGTGGCAGGAAACATTATATCTTGCATACAATACATCGACGAATAATAACCCCATTCGAGGGGTAAAATCTCTTTCACCTGATGTCACCGGTTGCACCAATAACCTCGGGTGAACCCCCTTGAGTTCCAATGATCAAGACAATAACAATCGTGTTTATGCGTGACGCACGTTTAAGGATCTGACTAAAATAACATCCCGACCTAACACCCACCCACCTGGTGGTAGTGGGGGTGGAGGGGGTAAAAACAATAAGGTTGAAAGGGTAGTGCCGTAGATCTAATTGGTTAGAAAATAGCACTTCGCCCTCGACCATCATGGAATTTAACTCCCGTGGTTGACATCATACCCCTTCGGGTAATGCTTTTAC
>JAJMLP010000110.1:0-26648 GCA_030569815.1 Diutina ranongensis (nom. inval.)
GGGGTATGCAAATCTTTGTCAAGACCTTGACCGGTAAGACTATCACCTTAGAAGTTGAATCGTCCGACACTATCGACAATGTCAAGTCTAAGATTCAAGATAAGGAAGGGATTCCTCCTGATCAACAAAGATTGATTTTCGCTGGTAAGCAATTGGAAGATGGCCGTACCTTGTCTGACTACAACATTCAAAAGGAATCCACTCTTCACTTGGTGCTTAGATTGAGAGGGGGTATGCAAATCTTTGTCAAGACCTTGACCGGTAAGACCATTACTTTGGAAGTTGAATCTTCTGACACTATTGATAACGTCAAGTCTAAGATTCAAGACAAGGAAGGGATTCCTCCTGACCAACAAAGATTGATTTTCGCTGGTAAGCAATTGGAAGATGGCCGTACCTTGTCTGACTACAACATTCAAAAGGAATCCACTCTTCACTTGGTTCTCAGATTGAGAGGGGGTAATTAATTGAGTTAGCTAAGTGTAATTCTTTAGTACTAATGAATAATGGCTAGTTTTAACATCACTGTAGAAATCACAAATATTAGCACTCGTTATGTTTATACGACTATTAACGTAGTTATGTCGTGTAGTCCGCAAACATGTTGCTGTTACTTACAGTATATTGCTGGATACCGTTGCCAGCAATCTAAACGGCTATTTTAAGCCCTTATCATGTCGGTGAGATTATTGGGAAGTTTCCCTGGTGGGTTCTCTCCTACGCTTCGGTGGGGTATTCAACGCGTTCCGTTTTCCTTAACCACCTCATAGTTACCCTAAAATAAAAAAAAGTAGACAAGTAGGGGAATGGCTCAATCGTCAACCTCCCCCTCTTTCACCATAACCGGGGTTCAATTCCCAAAAACCAAAATCCAACTTCTGCAACTTCCTGCAACATCACCTGAGGTACCCCGCAATAGCGTTGGACGACTTGGATCGTCAACAAAAGCTGAGTTAAAAATAGCAATAATGGTCGGGGTAAAATAAACATGGACGCTACCAATCAAAACATGTATGGAATGGAAGTTAACATAAAGGATAGATGTCTACGAATTACCTGGGATTCGTAGAGACTGTATTTAAGTTGCAACCCACTATACGACATTTCCAACGCTACGACTACCCCCGAGGATATCATAACACTTTCAACTTATACGTCGATCTTGTAAACAGTATGAGCGTCTTTCCATCATGCATTATTGTTAGTATTAAGGGTCTTCTAATAACAGACTATATCTTGATGTTGCAGCTAGTCACATGACAACATGTAAGGGGAGTGCACTAGAAGTATAAAAAACTTTTAAAATCTATAATCATACACAAACTCATAAAATTTAAGAAGGAGGAGCCAATTGAACCACCCGTTCAGCAGCCAGGTCCAAATCTTCAAAGGGATACAACTTAAGACCCGATTCTTCAATCATTTGCTTAGCCTTTTCCATGTTAGTCCCTTGTAATCTAACGACAACAGGGATTTCCAAGTTCATCTTCTTGGAAGCACCAATCAAACCAGAGGCAACATAGTCACACCGGACAATACCCCCGAAAATGTTAACCAAAATGGCATTGACATTGGGTTCTCTCAAGATCAATTCAAAAGCCTTTTCAATGGTTTCAGGAGTAGCGGTACCCCCACAGTCCAAAAAGTTAGCGGGCTTACCACCGTACAAGTTGATGATATCCATAGTAGCCATGGCCAAACCAGCACCATTGACAATGTTGGCAATGTTACCATCCAACTTGATAAAGTTCAAGCCATACTTGGAAGCTTCAACTTCATCGGCGTCTTCTTGAGTGATATCTCTCCATGAAAACACTTCTTCTTGTCTAAACGAGGCGTTGTCGTCAAAGTTAAGCTTAGCATCCATGGCCATCACCTTGTGGTCGGGAGTTTCAGTCAAAGGGTTAATTTCAACTTGGGTGGAGTCTCTTTCAATAAACAACTTGTACAACAGTTTAATGGCTTCAGCAGCTTCGGCTTGAGCTTCAGCAGAGTACCCCAAAACCAGGGCGATTTCCTTAGCTTGAGCATCGGGGACACCATCAAAGTCTTGAATGACAAAAGTCTTAATGGCATCGGGATCCTTAGCGGCAACCCCTTCAATGTCCATCCCCCCTTGAGCAGAAGCAACAATCATGGGTTTTTGAGAAGCTCTGTCAAAAAGAATAGCCACATAAGCTTCAGTCTTGGTACCTTCCTTTTCAACAACGTATACGGCAGACACATTCTTACCAGAAGCCCCAGTTTGCTTAGTAACCAACTTGTGGCCAATCATGCCTTCAGCCAATTTTTCAGCATCTTGAGCATTGTTAACTGATCTCACCCCGTTCAAGTTGGCGTTATCAATAAAGTGACCTTTACCCCGACCACCAGACAACACTTGAGCCTTGATCATGACATCGGGTTTACCAGTTTCCTTAGTCAATTTATCAAATGCCTTGGCAGCTTCGCTACCATTAAAGGCAGGGATCCCCCGAGGAACACCAACACCATATTCCTTCAACAATTGAGCCGATCTGAATTCTTGGAGGTTAAGATGACGCTTAAACGTCTTTTGTACACACGATCTCAACATAATAAATAACACCGAATTTTTGCCAAAAGTGGTGGTAAACGATATTTATACTCACACGGTGCAGTATACAGTATACAGGGGAACGTCGGAAAGAGGGGTTGAGGGTGTCGTCCCGAATACCAATTAATTGACGATCAATGTTGTGAAAAATAAAAAGATAGTTGATAATAAAAATTATTACATTATAAACGTGTCGATGAATCAATGACATTTTTTTTTTCATATAATTTCACTTGTCAGGGGTCGGGGAGCTTTGTTCCGAAATCCACACCCTCAGTTTAAAGTAAATTTCGCAACCTTCCCCTCCCTTTGCATGTGCCATGATTCCGAGTGCGGCCCACGGTGGGGGGATATTAATGGTTAGAAGTGGTAACCTAGGCTATCACCCAATTATCAACATATCCGATGGAAAATGATTCAATTGAATCCAATTGGGGGATAGGGTTGGTACATGAGGTCTGCCACGTGGCGATGTCTTCATTTATCGTCAATGATCGAGGTGGGGTTTAAAACAATCCTCGGTCATACCCACCCGATTCTCGCCGATGGTTTTTTGGGGGTGTGCACGGGAAACAAAATAGACTTGACCACTCCGAGATTGATAGAAACGTGAAAAATAAACATGAGGGTGATAAAAATCATGGTCAAACCCCAGTGATACTAACCATGACCAGGGGGTAAAATTGGGGTAGAGATATCAATGATGATGATGAATAAATGATTAGTGGGGGTTGTGGGGTGGCTAGAGGGGTTGAAGTGGTGGTTCTTGGACGTCCCGGAGTGGGGCTCCGGGGTTGGATAGGTTTGGATTATTATGCAGGACATTTTCGTGAATAGTACGAACTATACCAATAATCCAATTACCAGGTGATGGTAATACTAGGTTATAGTAATACCGGGTTATGGTACCAGGTTATGGTAATACTATGGTATCATAATTATCCGGTCAGATGATCATTGTTACGGTAAGTGTTAAATATACTGTCATAGTGGTGTGCAATGTGCAAGACCTTAGATCCAATGATCTCTTTCCCTTGACTAGTGATAATCATCCACGGTCATAATAAACCACTCCCTTGAGGCCCTAACGATGGCTAACACCTCTAACGTTCTTTAATGTCTACTTATAGGGTCATTTAAGGTGAGGGACCGCCGTAGGCAGATCATCATGTTCATCTTGATCAGAATCGCCAAGTAATCAGCTATTGCCAAGTTATTATCCATTTTATTGAATTAAAGTACTAGGGAATAAACCACATGATATATAACCATGTTAATTGACATATTGACCATTTTGATAAAAGACACGGGTCTTGACCTTTGTGTTTCTCATTTAAATTTAAATTGTCAAAAATCGATAAAATTACAAACAGTATTGATCACCATAACCCCTTTCCCTCATAGCCTCTCATAGCCTCTCCTAACATGACCATACCAACCTGACCACCCTAACCTCTTATTCTAACACCTTCCCTAATCTCTTCCCTACCTCTTATCCTTCCCTACCTCTCTCTCTTTTATCTCATCGCGAGTTATCGCTATCTACCATGGCTAACCGAACTAAACGAGTACGTACCAACCAAGTACGATACTCAAACTCCGATTCCGATTCCGATGATTATATCAATCATAAACAGCAGGATCTGTCCGATGATGAAATGTCCTCCCTTTCATTCGGGGCCCTTAATACCGCCAGAAAGCAACTCGATCAAGAATCTAAAGATGAGTTTTTTCAACAAGATGATGACCTGAGTGATGATGACGCCCCTCCAGAAGAATCTACTAGTTCATCTTCATCAAAAAAGAAACATAAACATGCTCCTTCACTGCAATCGACGAAAAAACGGGTATCAAGAATTCGACAAATTCATGGGCTTGAAATCAACCCCAAATATAACCAACTGAACCTTTATCAAGATGTTCGATTTGATACTACTTATGGTAAAGCCGATCTTGCTCAAGCAAGAAAGAATTATGCCTTCCTTGATGATTATCGTCGCAAAGAAATCCAAGATATGAATAACCTCTTATCAAAACCTCATCTCCTTCTGGAAAAGGATAAACATGACCTTGAATATAAAGTACAACTGTTACAATCAAGACTTGATACCATGAAGAATAAGGATATCGAACGACAAATCCTTTCTGATCATAAACGACAACTGAAACTGACAAAACCCTATTTCTTAAAGAAGAGTGACAAGAGGAAGTTATTACAAATGGCCAAGTTTGACCTGATGACGTCTAAACAACGGGAGAAGGTGATTGAACGGAAGCGGAAGCGGAAGTTAGGACAAGAGATGAGGCTGTTGGAAGGGGAAGGGTTTAAATAGGGCCAAATAAAAAATAATTCGTATGGTATTCATGAGCTATTAACAAGGAGATAAACTAACTAAGATCAAGGGTTAGCATTGGCATGGGTTGCTTTATTTTCATTAGCAAGCCAATCTTCCCACAGACCAACATAATTAGCCCGATTAGGATAACCAAACGTCTTGGCCAACCCTTCAGCAGCAGTCAGACGGACGCCACCAAGGCAGTAAAACACCAATAAGCTTTTAGGATCGGGCTTATCAAAGCCAAATGCTTCTTGAAAGTCTTCCGGGGATAATCCGAGGGCACCAGGCGACGACTTAAATGGCAAGTTAAGGGCGCCGGGGATATGACCATCTTGGTATTCCGCCGGTTCTCTGACATCCACCAAAATGGTATTAGGTTGAGGGGTTTCCGCCAATTTCTTCACTTGATTGTAATCATAGATTTGAGCATCAGGAGTGGAGCTGATCACCGAATACCACCGAGGAGCAACCACGGTAGTCCGAGGGATGGGGGCAAAGGCGACAGCCATGGGCCGAGGGGCAATCATCGACACCGCCATTGATCTGGCCCGAAGTCCAACGAGAGGTCTGGCAATGCGAAACATTTATCTAGAGTGTAAGTGGAGATGAAGTTATGATTGGAGTTTTTTTTCGCACCTCGTGGTTGTGGGCAACGGGTATGATGGCAACGACATCAAAACAGCGATCTCGGGGATTGAATGGATTACATAACACGGGGAAATTTTGGATAATAACTGGGGGGATAAGTCATTGATGTCAATCTAGTCATTATTAATCAGTAGATACCTTCACAACCCTAATAATTGGCCACTGGTACACCGGTAACCATGGTGGCGTGGTGGATCATCATCATTGTGCATGATGCGGCTTGTGTCATTCTTCCATTGTGATGTTATGACGATATCATTGGAGATTAATGGTAACCCGGGGGACACTAATGAATGTGAATAAATTATCCCCGGGCTGATTAACCTTAGGGTAGTTATTAACCTGAAATCAATTGACGTTTACTAGGTAATTATGACTGTAAGCATCCAACGGACGATACCGGAGCGATCCGATGTATCGCCAATGCAATTAACGATGACACGATAAACCGAGGAGGTGATGGAGTGATTGTAATGACGTAGATGACATGTAGATAAAATTATATCTATATTTATGGGTGAGTAGGGGGGGACTCTAGCCAGTCACAACCTAGGAGTGACAATTGCTGTTGTGGACTACGTAATTTAGGTTTGTGTACCATGTAAGACAAGACGTCATATCAAACGATATGTAACGAGAGGACAATCGAGGGTATTTTGAGGTGTGTTGTGTTAGGGTTAGAATATTATACGGTGTGGGAGTACAAGGGAGTTCCCTGTGGAAGTACGCTGGAGTACACTGGGAGTACGCTGTGGTGATTAACTTCCTGGTAATGTTTGTCATTATTAGTATTGCTAGTGTAATCTATTGTCTTTTGGAATTTTCGTTTTCCTAGTGGTATCGTCACTAACAGTAATTGTGCTTAATAATAGCGATCAAAGACCTTTAGATCAAAATTCTGATTTACCAGACAAATAGTGACGACGTATGATAACATTAGTGGTATCGTTATTGAAGCACGCCCGTTGGTGGGTTTGGCACGCTCTGTTTTAATATCTCATTCTAGTGGTTGCGATACTCTATTAAAGGAGCCCTACTAAGGTAAAGCAATTGATGGAAAGTGGAATATCATGAGTTATCATATTAATGGTTGTAGCTATAGAGTTTGATATCTAAGTAGAAGTCTGTAGGAGAACCAAGCGACGGTACATGGAGAATTGAGAAAATAACGACAACATCGAGTGGATAAATCTTGTTATTGCATTCTATGAACCACTAGGAGCGGCCTGTTGTGGTAGGTGTGCTGCTCTGTCTGTTAGTTGTCTTAGGTGACAAACTACTATGTTATTCGCTGTTCTAGGTTAACTACTATAGGTGTTTGATGCACCAGGTGACGAACCATTAAATAATTCGCTGTGCCAAGTCAATTGCTAGTGACAGTTCGCTGTGCTAGGTTAATTACTAAGGTTGTCTATGCTAGGTGAACTGCCAGTGTCTGTTCGGTGTGCTAGGGGATGAACTATTAAGATTGTTTGCTTGTGTTAGGTGATGAATTATTCAGGTTGCTCGTTGTGCTAGTTCAACTGCTAATAACTGTTGGCGGAAGGCCTATTTTACCAAATTAGTAAACTGCTTGTTATGCAGGATTTGATGAAACCACTTAAAAGCTTATTACTTGTTGAGAGAAAAAGATATACAGACCTTTATATTTTATTACTTTATTACTTTTATTATAACTCCCCTTTTCCTTACGGAACAAACCCCCAAACTTTACCTTACGGTACAAACTATTAAATCCTAAGCTTTGCTTAAAACTCCCGTTGAATTATCGATATTATTATCCCTGTTTAACAACATAACCCCTATTTGACCAATTTATTGACCAAATGACCAATCCTAACAAGAAAACCCCTTTGAAACAAGTTTCTACTAAAGAGGAACACATGGAGGCGAATGTTCCTTATCACATTACCGATCAAACCGTTGAACAGGCCGTTCCTGGCCCTGGACCATTAACCGAATATGGTAAGGCAGAATTAACAAAGCGAGTGGAATCTTTAGAAAAGGAGGTTGATAACATCAACTTCTTAATTAAAGCTCTTAACTTCTCTATAATTAGTATATTGATTATTATTTATAGCGATACTTTCTTAAAAATGTTCACAAATGCAGTACGTATATGAATAAACACTAACACACCATTGAGTATCAGTGATAATAGTCAAGAAGAAATTATAGAAATGTATTTTGTTGATGAAAAAGACAATATTCTCAAAGCGAATTTCGAGAACGGTTTTATTCACAACAATGACAATTATAGAAACATCACAGTGGGCAATAGGTTAGCAGACAGTAATGTTATTGAGTGTTTAGGTGCTGCTAGTACAGCTTTAGGTGCCGGCGCAGCTGTAGCCAAGCCAACCATGTAATAACTGCCTTGACAAATTGGGTTTTCACTAACAATTAAACACTATTTGTTGGGATTATGGTATAAAACATAGACTATATACTGCGTTTACTCGCCAACAAACTGGTCCCGCTGAAAGAGGGAATCGTACAGTGTTGAATGATATCTGTACGATGTTCACAAATTCAAAGGTCCCTGAGTTTGTATGGCCTTGGGATGCAACCCATGCCGCAAATATCAGAAATCATCCATGGGAAGAACATTTGGATATGCTGCCAAATAAAAGACTATTTGCGCCATTTGGATGTATGGTTGTAATATATGATAAACCTATGTTGGGGAAAAGGAAACCAACAAATATAAAGGAACCTAATGGCAGATACAATAGAAAGATGACCTTAAAGGATAGAGAAATTCATCATACCAGAAACGTTGAAATATCTCCTCGTATCTTCCCGATTAGAGATAAACACAAAGATTGGCAGACACCGCCAGGTGATTATGGAATAGATTGGAAAAAATTTGATGAAGATCCCCCTGAAGAAGTTGAAGAAGTAGGGTCCCTATGCAAAAAGTATCTCACTATTACCATATGACGCTGGTAATTATTTACCAAAGGGTGTTCCACTTTTGGAAGAGGATATGTCCCATATTGTTGAAGGTTTGGATGATGATGATGATGAAGATATGGGTGATTCACCGGAAGAGGTAGAAGTTTCAGTTCCCACCGAGATACCCGATGTAACCATGGACGACAAAACTGTCGATGAAATAGTTGAAGAACAAGATGTGATCATCACCTTGACGAACCTTCATCACTGCATCAACCGATAATGGCACCAAATAACTCGAGAATTGATGTCTTCAAGGGGGTTCCAAATTGACTTTCGATACTACCATAATTGAGATAACGAAATAACCTCATTTCTGGGAGTTAAAGTGATTAAATGATCAAAACGAGTATATGTAAATCTAGATAGGCGAGAATATACCAAACAAGTTACTTGTGCTGCCTATACTCTTATTTGTTATTGGTGGAACCGGTGTACAATGAACAAATGGCCCTCACAGAGTATCTTCAACTATACCTAATAAAGAGATGATCTAGACGACGACAGAATTAAAGGAAACAACGAAATGATAGCCTCGAAAATGAATGTCTTTGCTATACCATTCTATACCATTCTATACCATTCTATACCATTCTATACCATTCGCATATCTGATATTCACCTCTGACTTCTTGACAATCACATGAGTCGACGTTGGAGCATATGATTCAGAGAATGGCGTTAATTGGGCGTTAAATTTGCTTTACTGATGTTTATCCTTTCCATTTGATATATTGTATTTCGTCCAGAGCATGTTTCTGGGTTGATTTTTCATAGTGGGATCTTTGTCGATTATCTAATTGGAGACGGTTCCATTAGAAGGAACTAATTATATAACTCATACTAACCACATAATATACTGTCATCTCTCTTACCTCTAATCTCTCTTACCCCTAATTGCACCCATTGTACACCCATTCTCACTTCACCTAGTGCCCTCATTTCTCGCGCACTCTACTTTGCCACCAACTACATACCATGTCTTGTAAGTATCAATTGTCCCCCTTCACCCCCACCAAACATAACTAACATTTAGCCCTGGCTGGATTTGACCGACACATTACCATCTTCCTGCCTGAAGGTCGGTTATACCAAGTGGAATACGCATTCAAGGCAATTAACCTGGCCAACATCACGTCGTTAGCAGTGGTGGGTAAAGACAGTGCCGTGCTTATCCTGCAAAAGAAAATCCCCGACAAGTTATTAGATGCCAACACCGTATCATATATGTTCCGCATCACCCCTCTGATTGGCATGGTGGCCACGGGACTGATTGCTGATGCTAGAGCTCAAGCATTAAGAGCTCGGAGTGAAGCCACCGAATTCCGGTATAAATATGGTTATGAAATGCCAGTGGAATCATTAGCTAAACGAATGGCTAACTTGTCGCAATTATATACCCAAAGAGCGTATATGAGACCATTAGGGGTGGCATTGACGTTTTGTCAAGTTGATGTTGAAGAAGGTGAAGGTAAGGGACCGGAAATATTCAAATGTGATCCTGCTGGGTATTATACTGGTGTCAGTGCTTGTGCTACTGGACCTAAACAACAAGAAGCCACCACTTACCTCGAAAAGAAATTCAAAAAGACCAAGTTTGTCAAAGGGGATTGGAAAGCCACCGTTGAATTTGCCATCACGTCATTATCCCTGGTATTAGGTAGTGAATTCCAAAAGAATGACATTGAAATCGGCGTGGCAACCACATCAGGGTTTAGAATATTAACCGCCGATGAAATCGATGAAAGATTGGTGGCAATTGCCGAACAAGATTAGAGTATGAATAATGTAATTATGATTAAATTTAATATGGCGATTGATCATTGCTATCGATCTTAAACACCTTATCGGGGTTTAAGATCAATTTAGGGTCAAGGGCAACCTTAATCCGTCTCATGGTATCAATGGCGGGTTCCCCAAGTTCTTGAGCCAAATAGGCCCTCTTCAGATTGCCCACACCATGTTCTCCAGTACAAGTACCTTCATTTTCAAGACCAATGGCCACCATCTCATCAACCACCAATTTACACTTGGCTTCATCTTCCACTTTATAAAACAAGTCAGCATGGAAGTTACCATCACCAGCATGAGCCAATACGATTGATTCAAATCCCAGCAGTTTAATCAAGTGATAACACTTGTCCAAGGTTTGTGGGAGTCGAGAGATGGGCACGGCGATATCGGTGACCCAAACTCGAACATCAGGGTCAATTTCATTTCGACCATAATCTAACATGGCAAAGAAGGCATTTTTACGATATCCAAAGAGGAGATCGCCTTGTTGTTTATCCTTAGCTGCCGTAAACAGGGTACAATGATGTTGATCACTAACGGCCTTAATTTGGTTGACATATTCTTTAACCACGACATCGGAGATACCTCCGACTTTAATGAATAATGTCGGGGCTTCTTTCCAAGGTTTATTTGTCGGAGGAAGATAGCCAGCATAATTTAAACATTTCATCATATCACTATCGAATAATTCGATATTTTGAGGTTTAATCCCCAACCGGAATAAATGAGATACAACATCGGTGGTGTCTCTAATCAGAGCAAATTGACCCACTAATGTCGTTTCCACTTGAGGTTTAACATGTAATTTGACGGTGGCTTCAGTAACGATGGCCAATGTCCCTTCACTACCGACAATTAAGTTGGTAAGGTTATAACCAGCACTCAGTTTTCGAGGACGTTGTTTCGTCTTAACAATGGTACCATCAGCCAAGACCATAGTTACCCCAATGACATTTTGAAGCATCAGCCCATAAGCAACGGCATTAATCCCCAGAGCATTAGTGGCGATCATCCCTCCCATTTGTCCTTGAGGACCACAATCACAACCAAATTCAAGATGATAAGGACCAAGCTGAGAATTAAGTGTCATCCAATTAACCCCTGGTTGAACTACACAATCCAAATCATCATGATTAACCTTTAAGATCTTATTCATCTTCAGAGTATCTAAACATACTCCTTGACGAGTATTATAAAAATGTCCTTCTAATGAAGACCCTCCACTAAACGGAACCACGGGAACTGAATGATGGAATAAGATCTTCATTACTTGGGATACTTCTTCCGTCAGTTTAGGATAAATAATATATTGAGGCACTTCTCCTGGAAGGGGTAAATGAGGAGTAAACTCATTCAGAGTATGAAACTTGATATCTTCATCACTATGACTCACTTCTACCCCCAATTGTTCGATTTCAGAGATCGCCAGCTTCATTACTGAACCAGTACTATACCTTGGATTTAAATCATTAATGGTAGTGGTTGATTTCAGGGCAAATGGTGAGTGAAGTTTACCAACTCGATAAGCAACAACAATGGCTAACCCCGCGGTGATTGGAAGTAATAATGGACCAATCGATGATTTCCATTGTTGGTTATGTTTAGGTAATGATCGTTTACTCGAAAACAATCGCCTGAACATTAGAAATCAATAATGGTCGATTTAAACTGTGGCTGGTATATACGCCATTTTTTTTTTTTCGATTTAATTACCTGTATATAAACCTCGCATAATCAATGAGATGATATCGTACCGTGTAAGAGTCTCGATACACTCTGAAGATGATATTTGATAATCGATGCCAGCGGTCGTAAATGACGTGAAGATAAACATAATTGAGCAATATCAAGGTATCTAGTGATGATGACGTCATGACTATGATGATGAGATAAATATCGAAGATGATTAATGAAATCATTAATGGGACGATCAATTGGAGTATTAGCGAGTAATTCAATCATAAGGGTACCAAATTGCCAGATATCATGTTTCCGATGATCAATAGTAAATCGATGATGTTTTCGACAATTATCAAAATCAGTCAATGCCACTTGATTCTTATCATTAATCACGATAGCAAATGCCACCACATTACCATGACTCCAACCGGCGGTATGAATGGTATATAATGCCAGAATTATTTGATTAGTCCAATTGATTGCATTTATGGTACTCAATTGAATTGAGGATGCTAATTTCGTGGATAATCGAGGACCATGATATCCATAAACGATTCGTCGACATTTGCCACTAACTCCAAGGACTTTTCGAATATGAGGAGGATTAGCTCCTAACCCATCGAGGAAACTACACTCTTTAATGAATGATTGATTTGTAGGGAATTGTTTCACCACCATAAGATGAGGATATACCGCCGCCCAATAGGTGGTATCGACCATAAACGTCAATTGGAGACGATCCACTTGATCAGGGGTGAATTCCATCAACTGGTGATGGTGTTGAAGTCTTGGAGATATAGAGGAAGGGGAGGGGGACGAGGGGGGGGGGGGTTTGCAGAGGCAGAGAGATAATCCACCCATTATAAGTGGGGGGGTAATATTAGCGCACTCGCACCACCTATCTATCCCTCACACGTCACCATGCTAGTACAATGGATTCAGGATACTCCCCCCTTCACTAGAGGGTGGATAGCTTGTATTGTATTATGTGGTATCATTGTTTATTATCGATTGGTATCCCCTGGTCTCCTTTTATATACCCCCGCAAGGCTATTCGCCGAACCATGGAGATTCATCACCGGGTTCTGTTACTTTGATAGTATCAATTATCGACTCGTGATCACCCTTTATGCCATTATCACCACCATTCATTCCTATGAACAAGAATTCACCATTGCTGCCTCGTTATTACCCAATTATATCGATGATTTCTCCCCTCGAAAGAAGGCAATCACTCGAGCATTATTGGACGCCAATCAATCGTTTGATTTCTTATGGTTTATCCTTCAAATATGTTTATCTATCGTCATGCTCCCCATGATTTATCCTTTACGTAATTGGGAGAGACCCGGGTGGGTATTACAAAATGTATTGTATAATATCTCCTGTTGGCGTCATTCCGATGAAGAAATGTTCTTTTTAGGGGTTATCCCCATTAAAAGAGGGTATCTTCCGTTGTTATTCTCGGTATTTGATTTCTTACGGAGTGAAGAGTTACAAGTGGGGTTATATATCATGCTTGAAACTTCTTGGAGTTGGAGTGGAGTGGCGGGTCTCTTTTCGGGAGATGTTATTACCTATATTGCCATTAATTATGGGTTATCCCATTTCTGGTGGTATGTCCGACACTTTTTACCCGAACATACTTATTGTAAGCGAAGTGATCAACGCCAACAAACATTTTACAAATATAAGATGCTGGGAGAAGAGCCGAATCGGAGATTGCTTCGATTAGCATTGTTACCTCCATGGTATCATGTGTTTTTAGCCCGGATCAAGGCGATGCCCGAGCCGGCGCCGATTGAGGAACCAGCAGTTGAGGAACCAGCCCCAGCTGACGAAATGCCCATCGTTGACGAAGTGGCCATCGGTGACGATGAGCCAATCGTTGACGGGGTAGATGCCGCTGATGAAGGCGATGATAATTTACGCCACCGTCGTCATGTCGGTTGGCAGGATGATGCAGCGGCAATCATCGATTAGGTAATCGGTCCCTCACCCACCTCGCTCCCCCGCCGCCGCCGCTCGTTTAGCTCGTATACCGTCGTTCCCAATCACGTGGCAAATTCACCTTTTTTGAAAAAACCCAACCGCGCACCTTTAAATAATTAAACCCTCGCTGAGGTTTTTTCTTCACTTACCCTATAGCAATGGTGTCGAGTGTTTACCACGACTATTCGTCGTTTGCTAGCAATACCACCACCTTTGGTGAGGCGTTTACCCAGTTTAATAACCTCCCTGATCTCAACATTGTTGAGAAGGTGTGGGGGGCGTATTATTATTATATGAATAATGATTTGTTTGCCACGGGGTTGATGTTCTTTTTGATCCATGAAGTATTTTATTTTGGTAGATGTTTACCATGGTATATCATCGATCGTATCAGTTATTTCAGACGGTGGAAGATTCAAGATACCAAGATGCCTCTGGACCAAGAACAATGGGAATGTCTTAAGCTGGTGCTTACCCTGCATTTTTTGGTGGAAGCCTTCCCCATTTGGTTTTTCCATCCCTTGTGTCAAAAGATTGGTATTACTTTTGATGTTCCTTTCCCTTCATTATTCACGATGATGTGGCAATGGGCATTGTTTTTTGTGTTGGAAGATGCTTGGCATTATTGGTTCCATCGGGGGTTACACCATGGGGTATTTTACAAGTATATTCATAAGCAACATCATCGGTATGCTGCTCCTTTTGGGTTGGCGGCAGAATACGCTCACCCTGTCGAAGTGATGTTATTGGGGATGGGTACCGTGGGTATCCCCATTGTTTTCTGTATGCTCACCAAGAACTTACATTTGTTTACCGTTTGTATCTGGATTATCTTGAGATTATTCCAAGCGGTCGATGCTCACCTGGGTTATGAATTCCCTTGGTCATTGCATCACTTTTTGCCATTTTGGGCTGGGGCTGATCATCATGATGAACATCATCATTATTTCATTGGCTCCTATGCCTCGTCATTTAGATGGTGGGATTTTGTGTTGAATACTGAAGCTGGTCCTGGGCCCAAGGCTAATAGAGAACGGAAGATGAAGGTAAAGGCTGAAGCCAACCAAAAGAAGGTTGAATAGGATTTTTATAGAATTAATGTATTTGAGTATACCTAATCCTGTTTATAATTAATCATAGTGAGATGTTAGAGATTACGAGTTTATGCGATGGAGAATTAACCTGCATATAACCCAGGAAAAAATAGAAGCCGCCAATTTGCAGCCATTGCTACTACAAAATTGATTAACAAAGTCATTATATTCATTACCAGTAATAATACAATTGTAAATAGTTTAACCACCGAAACCGTACAAGGTTCTCCCCGATCTCTTCAAAGCATAAACAACGTCCAAAGAAGTGACGGTCTTTCTCTTAGCGTGTTCGGTATAAGTAACGGCATCTCTGATGACATTTTCCAAAAAGAGCTTCAACACAACTCTGACTTCTTCGTAGATCAAAGCAGAAATCCGCTTGACCCCACCTCTTCTAGCCAATCTTCTGATAGCGGGCTTAGTGATCCCTTGAATGTTATCTCTTAAGATCTTTCTATGACGCTTAGCGCCACCTTTACCAAGACCTTTACCACCTTTACCTCTGCCAGACATGTTTTAATTGAATAATAACAAGAATGGTGGCGGCAATGGTGGTTTATATAACCTCGATGGCGTCGCGTATCCTCACCTTTGACATGGCTTGTACAGGAGGGTGTTCTCAATAATACCGGCGCGTATAATTGAGCATGCGTCCTTGCTGGTCAAATTAGGCGTCAATAACGTGATTTAAACCAAGGAAAAACCCAACTAATATAAACAAATATCATTGATAATCATCCCTCCATTGATAATTGCTTTAAAATACCCCCAATTACCTCAGATGGTGGTTAGGGCATTTCCATGTACCTATCGTCTCGTGCAAAATGTACGCTTCTCTCGAGCGCGAAAACTCGTGTCACCAAATTTTATCGCTTTATGCGCAACGCGTACCATTTAGCAGCCAACCTGGAGACATCATCAAAGTATATAAATGTAGCCCCCGCCAATACCTGAGGAATTATTCATATCCAACAATGGCTAGAACCAAGCAAACCGCTAGAAAGTCTACTGGGGGGAAGGCTCCCAGAAAGCAATTGGCCTCCAAGGCTGCCAGAAAGTCTGCTCCCTCCACTGGGGGTGTTAAGAAGCCTCACAGATATAAGCCTGGTACTGTCGCTTTGAGAGAAATTAGAAGATTCCAAAAGTCCACTGAATTGTTGATTAGAAAGTTGCCTTTCCAAAGATTGGTCAGAGAAATTGCTCAAGATTTCAAGACTGATTTGAGATTCCAATCTTCCGCCATTGGTGCCTTGCAAGAATCGGTTGAAGCTTACTTGGTTTCGTTGTTTGAAGACACCAACTTGTGTGCCATTCACGCCAAGCGGGTCACCATCCAAAAGAAGGATATCCAATTGGCTAGAAGATTAAGAGGGGAAAGATCTTAAACTGGGGGGTAAATAATGGATTTTTATGTTTTGTAATGAATAATGGTTATCGGCTCAGGCAATACATGCTAATAGCTCATGAAATCACGTCACTGGTAGTCATCATCGCCAATTGGGGATTGGGGTGATTTATCGTGAGTATTTATAGTTGAGGGGTTAGAAGCACGTGGTGGTCCCCCCTTGCAATGACTACTATCCCTCACAGGAGGGGGTACGTCACCAAACATTGATAAACATTGACGATGATATTTAATAAACAAACAAAAGATGTATGCTAACTAATCAATTCGGGGTATCCTCCTCCTCCCCCTCCCCCAGCACCTACAATCACCTGTTATGATTCAACCGGTGCCTGTCGCACCAACACACATGGGAAAAAATTGACATAAATCCCCGTGCCAATTCACCCGATCATCGTTGTAACCCCGCTACACCCTTTGGCATAATGAGTGACCAAAGTTCACCATTAACCAAATCCATCTCCATGGAACTGCTTGCCCTGAAGGTACCATTCTTTCGTAAGAAGAAGAGATCGAGAGATGATGATGACTCTCAACTGACAACGAAGAAAGCCAAGACGGCCTCGGCGGCGGCGTTTGAAAAACGGGAACAGCAATATGATAGTCAATTACCGGAAGAGCTTCGGAAATTTCGTCCCAAGGGGTTCCCGTTCCGGGTTCCGGATAAGGATCGACCAATTCGAATCTATGCTGATGGGGTGTTTGATTTATTCCATTTAGGGCATATGAAACAATTGGAACAAGCAAAGAAGGCTCTCCCCAATGTCATTTTAGTATGTGGGGTACCTCTGGATGTGGAAACTCATAAGCGGAAAGGGTTGACGGTACTTTCGGATAAGGATCGTTGTGAAACGCTTAAACATTGTCGATGGGTGGATGAAGTGATTCCTAATGCTCCTTGGTGTGTGACTCCGGAATTTTTGGAAAAACATCATATTGATTATGTCGCTCATGATGATTTACCTTATGCTCTGGAAGGAACTGATGATATCTATAAACCAATCAAGGAAAAGGGGATGTTTTTAACCACTCAACGAACTGAAGGCATCTCCACCTCTGACATTATTGCTAAAATCATCAGAGATTATGACAAGTATTTGATGAGAAATTTTGCTCGTGGGGCCACTCGAAAAGAATTGAATGTTAGTTGGTTGAAAAAGAATGAATTGGACTTTAAAAAGAACATTCAAGATTTTCGGAGTTATTGGATTAAAAATGAAAATAACTTGAAGAATGTACTGAAGGATCTTTACGTTGAAATTCGAGAATATTTGCGGAATAAAAAGATGGATGTGCAAAGTTTATTATCTGAAGATTCGACGCTGCCATTGGAAAAGTTTGCTCTGAAATATATGGGTAATGCCAATAAGGATTTGAATCTTTTAAAGTGGATCCATGGTGATGAAGATGATGAAGATGATGATGAGATTTTACCGATCAAGATTCCTGAGGTACAAAATGTGGCGACGCCAACTCCGGGAACTCCAGTAAAGGGAACTCCAGTAAAGGGAACCTCAGTCAAGGGAACTCCAGTAAAGGCAAAGACCCCGGCAAAAACCCCGGCAAAAACCCCCGCAAAAACTCCATTAAAATCACCTACTAAGGATCGCAAGATTGCTACTCCTAGGAGAATCAAGAAGACTACATAGAGAAATGATGAGCTATGCATAATGAATATCCTGTGATACCATTTGGGGTAATCGTAAGATATCACCATCTCTCCTGATTATATGCACAACCAAACCATACCCTCACGAAAACATCAGTAAAGCGACCATCCCAACTCACCTCGGTCCCATGACAGATTCCCTCCTTCAACAACTACGAGATGAACTTCAATTAGAACTCCAATTAGACTCAACATCTAAACTGCTGTGGTCATTTACTCAGGGGCTTATCCTCGGACAATTATCGGTATTGGTGGTGATTGTTGTGTTTATCAAATTCTTTGTCTTTTCCGATCAACAAACAAAACCATCGATAGATCTGCTGTTACTGGTGATTACAAAACATGAGGATGATGATGAAACCCCTATGGAACAAAAGATCCTCGAGAAATGTTATTATGATGTCAATAATCATCCCCCAGAGACATTGGATTGGTTTAACGTACTTGTGGCCCAAGCCATCAGTCAATTGAGATTCCAAGCATTATTACAAGATAATGTCTTCCATTCACTTAATTCATTCCTTTCCCTGGCATCATTACCTGATTTTATCGATCATATTAAATTGAATGAAATTGATATTGGTGATGATTTCCCCATTTGTTCCAATTGTCGAGTAAGTCAAGGTGGTGGAGGGTTACAAACGAAAATAGATGTTGATTTAAGTGATACGTTAACCTTGGGGATTGAAACCAAGTTATTATTGAATCATCCTCGTCCATTAACCGCGATTTTACCCGTGGCATTAACGGTACTGATTGTCCGATTTAGTGGATGTCTTAACCTTTCCCTTGTTAAAGAAACTGATGATGAATACCTGCCATCAAAATTGATGATTCTGTTTTCCCCAGAATATCGATTAGAATTAACGGTGAAACTGTTGATTGGGTCAAGAGCAAAACTTCAAGATGTACCTAAGATCTCATCCATCGTCGAATCGCAATTAAGAAATTGGTTCTCGCAACGATACGTCGAACCTCAAAGCTTTCAAGTCAATTTACCTAATTTATGGTCGACGCCTGAAGATAATCAACCTGACCGCAGTTGATGACAAATGGCCATCCTTGATGCAATGGGCCTCCTCTCATTCTAAGGGAAAACTCCGATAGTGATATTACCATGTTTCATGTGAGAAGTTCGCATCTCACCTCAAACACGCGGCGGGAGTCAACGGAAAACATAAACATCAACATGGTAATTATCGGTTGATTGATTTCATCGTTTGATTGATATTCATCAGTTGATTTGTTGATTATTAATTACCATTTCTCATAACCCCCCCCCCCAAAAAAAAAACCCTACCACCAAGGGATAATTACCTTTTTATTTAACCTTGGTGTTACTGGTTTAGTTTTAAAGATCTAAAGGTAAAAGCATTCAGCAAGGAACCGATCATCGCCTGCATATTACCCCCCGGGGTCGTCTCCTCCCCCCCTTGATTAACCCCGTGGGAACCGTATCATGTTAATTACCCCTGATGCAAACGGTATCGTGTTAATATCAAAATACGTTCTAAAAAAATAAGGGGGTCTGCCAAAAATAACCTCCTTACCCTCAGGCGTTATAAATCTTTGGTTGCATTCTCAATGGATTATGCCATATTTTCTTCACAGAGTTTTTTCCATTGTTCGCGCTCGCCCCCTCTAGCTTCTACGTCTATACGAATACAAGTGGCCAACTCCCACGAGAGATTACCTTAGAGGGCAGATAATTGTTAACCAAAATCGATTGTCTATTGGCATCGACCATGACCCTCTTTGTGTGTATCAAACAATTCAACGCCCGATTAGGCGATGAATTATCGCTTAAACTTGGGGATAAAGTGGAGGTATTGGCCGATGATAGTGAATATAATGATGGATGGTATATGGGGAAAAATCTATTGACGGGAGATGTGGGTCTTTATCCAAAGCTGTTTACTCAACCGGTATCTACCTCGGATAATGGCGTTAATCTGGTGATGACAAAATTGGCATCGGTTTCTGTCGATGATGACAAATCGCCAACTAATGATGAATTCTGTGATCCTCCGTTTGAACAAGAATCTATGAGTCCTAGAGGGGATATTGTATCTCCGGGGGCGTCGTTTGCAAAGACGCAAATGGATTCTAAGATTAGTCCACCAACCCCCATCGCTCCTCCTCCACAAATGACTCCTTCACTGTCTACTTCAGTACCAATGTCTCCCCTTCTTGATTCAACAAATGGAATGGCAGAAACAACCACACCATCGTCACTGGCTATCCTTCAAGCAGTACAAGACTTGACTAATAATTCTACGCCAACTCCGACCACTCGTCATCAACAACCACCTGCTAAGTCATCATCAGTACCATCATCAGCAACCCCAGCATCATCTTCTTCGTCTTCTGAAGTTCATTCATGGCTGCCGCAACAAGTGACAAGATATTTCAGTGAAGTGCTACATTTTGACCCCGAAATCGCCGCTAAATTCACCCGCCATGAAATCCTGGGTGAAATCTTGGTTGAACTTGATCTTAGCCATTTAAAAGAATTGGATATTGACCTGTTTGGTACTCGATTCCAAATCTACAAGGAAATTGAAAAGCTTAAACTGCCGCTGGCAGTGATTCGAAAAGCGCTGTTACTGCGGAGTGGATCTCATCGGACGAGAAATAAGGAGGTGAAACCGAATGTCATTGGCGATGGTACTTCTTCGCCTCCTCCGACCCTTACCATCGATACTCGATCCGCATCTCAAAATTCAACGTCATCGGCTTCTCCTCCAGTACAAACTCCTACCACTCAACTGGCGCCTAACCTCTATATTACCCCAAAGCAAAGGTCACAATCGGTACCGAAATTGGGTCAACATACCCGACCTTCGGGTCAAGCTTATCCTACCCTGTATAAGCCAACATTATCTGGACCTCACCAACCTAGTGGAGTAAAGCCATCTCCGGGATTACCATCTCCAACCGTCCGCGGGTATAATAATTCCAGTCCTAAACCTATTAGTCCCTATCAAGCGTCTCCGTCGGTTTATGGCAATGGTCCCCATTCGGGAGGATTGGCTAGTCTGCCTGATATTTATGCAGCATCGGTGATACCATCTTCTACTCCTCCTCAACCTCCAGCTATTCGGACTAATATTGGTAATGGCTGGCGGCCAGCGTCGCTGATCTATGAATCATCGCCTAACCAATATGGATTACATCGTCAAGGACTGTTGCCGCTGCAACCACCAGTAAGGTCGATGCTGACCAACCTGGCGCCTATGGTTAATGAACAACCTCCTGCACCCGTGGAACCGGTACCGGCAACTCCAGCGCCGGCGCCAGCGCCAGCAGCATCACAACCGGTGACAAGATTGAGATCTCAACGACCGTATTCTACCATGCAACCGGTGGATCGGGCAGTTTCAATGTTCTCCTATACTCTGGAGGAAGGTTTACCTCGACTCCCAAAACTGTCGGCGAATATAAGTGCGGTGTCCGCCGCCCAAGCGGCGAGTCAAAACCGACAATCAACGACAATGATGCTGAATGATCGTAATTATCCTCCCGAATTCAGACAATCAAGGGTTCGCGACCCCGATGCTCCGACGCCACCTCCAAAAGACCGGTCGCTGGTATATCGCCGAAGAGAAAAGAAACCAGAAGAACGTGATGTTTCTAATGGTAGTGCTGTAAGTTCAGGAACTACGGTACATCATCAATTATTCCAAAAACCCGACCCGCCAAAGACGGAGGTTGTCGTTGATGGACCTACTATCGATGTTCAGGCGGCCACTGCCGTCACCGACACCCCTAAGAAGAAAGGACCGACTAAACTTACATCTCCAGTAAAAGTGAAGCGGTCACTGTCGTTGTTTAGTCCTAAACAACGTAAACTGCAATTCCTTGGGTCGCTGCCCGATGTGCTGGCGCAGACATCCCCCGAAGATGAAACGATTCTGCCGATTGCCGATAAGGAAACCGGTGACAGTCCAACCGACGTGACGACGTCATCTAATGATAATCGTCTGCTGCTGGCACCGACGGTTGTATCTGGTGGAGACACCAAACAACCTCTGAGACTTAAGACACTTCGGAGCACGCAAAATTTCCGACTGCTCACCGGAGGTAAGAAGCAAAAGACACTGGCATTTCAAGAAGGGATCAAGGAAGTGATTCCCGAAGAACTGGCAAAGACAGCCAACTTTTCCGGGTGGATGCTGAAGCGGCTGGGGAATACCTTACTGTGGAAACTGCGGTTTTTCGTGTTACATGGTACTCGTCTCCTGTATTTCACTTCACTTAAGGATCGGAAGGAAAAAGGGTTGATTGATATCACCGCTCATCGGGTATTACCATTGACTCTGGATAAACCCAAGTCATCCGATGATAATAACAATGATAAATACATTGCGTTGTATGCAGCGCTGACGGGGTCAGGAAGATACTGTTTTAAATTGGTACCTCCAGCTCCCGGGTATCGGAAAGGGTTGACATTTACTCAACCAAAAGTCCATTACTTTGCCGTTGAAACCGCCGAAGAAATGAGAGGATGGTTAAAGGCATTAATGGCGGCTACCATCGATATCGATGATCTGGCGCCGATTGTACTGCTGTGTCTGACGCCGACGGTGTCCCTCGTTAAGGCTCAAGAATTATTGGCCAAGGCTCGAGAAGAAACCCGATTAAAGGATGAAGAATTAAAGGCCCGAGGATTCCATGGTATCGATGAAGTCGATGAAGATAGTGAAGAATTCAATTCTCCGACGGATTATACCCAATTCCTTCATGATCATACCTTTGACATTCCCGGACTGCCACTTAATGATACTCATGATGATGCTACCATGTCTAGTTCGGGAGGGGCAGGGTTACTCCTGGTTGGAGGTCTGATTAGTCGGTCTAATTTAAGTGTTGCTCCAAGGGATTCCATTGGTCGACTGCCTCTGACCCCGCTGGTGCTGGCCCCTGGCGGGGGGTTTGCTCTGCCGTATATGATGGCAGGAGGAGGGATGATGCTGCCTCGACTGGGAGGAGGAGGAAATGGAGGAGTGATGATATCTCCCAATGAAAGTGGAGATTATTTCTCTAATGATAGACATATTCTGATGGCGACGGTGCTGACGTCAGATACCAAGGATCTGGCCATTGGTACCCTGGGGCTGCTGGCGACAATCAATCGAACTGGGAGTAGTGGTCTGAAGGTAATGATGGTGGAATCTCCGGGGAATTCTACGTTTAAGAAGAAGTAATTAATTGAATAGTTAATCATCACCTTAGGAAGTATTGATGCACTGATGTTTCTGATGCACCGATGTTAGTGGTACGCTGGTGGTATTGATGCACCGATGTTTCCTCTTGCACATGCATTGCCCCCGGTTCAGGTGGCCCCTCACCTGTACCCCCCATTAACTTGGCACCAGGGTTAATGATGGCTTAACTAGCAGTGGGGCGAGCCACCCCTGGGTACCCCCTACTCTCCCCCATACTCCCCCATATCCCCGATATCTTCAATAACCGTTAATTGCCATGAGGCAGCCGCCATGCACCATTAACATTGCGATTTACTATCCACCATAAATATCAACCTTAACTGAATTTGGCGACCCCACCTGCATGTAATCAGGCGACCACCGAGAGGGGGTGATCATGTGACAATCGCAGTAAGTTCATTTTATCTAATCCACCAGGGGGACGACGACATCATCACCACCATGTTTCTTAGCTTCATTTGGGCGATCATCTTTGTCCTCCCATTCAAAGTCATATTACTGGCTTATCAAGCTACCACGACAAAGGGGTCGCGGTTTCGTAAATACCGTCATGATTGGTTACGGCTGGGATTATTAGAGTTGGCGGCTCAAGGGATGAAGATTGAACCAGCTTATCATTGGCTTATTAATTTAAGACCAAAGACATTATTATATCTTATTGAACAATCCCATCCTCAAGTGGTTCAAGATTTACCTAATTATGGTAAATGGTTTGATTCTCAACTGTATTGGTTAGTGGAACTGGCTAATCGAAATGTTCATGATCCCATTGTTATTTATCTTCATGGTGGAGCCTATACTTTCCAAGCTACTCCTCAACATGTTGAAGCTTTAGTTCTGGTATATTCATTGGTGAAACCAGAAACAAGATCGAAATTATCCATCCTTTGTCTTAATTATAAGCTTGCTGGTAATAGTTATCAATTCCCCGTTCAATTGAAACAATTATTCACCACTTATGAGAATCTTGTTCGAGAAGGTAATGATAATTTCATTCTTTATGGTGATAGTGCTGGTGGTCATTTGGCGGTGACATTTCTTCAACAATTTTCAAAGACTCAACTGATTCAATCATTACCTCCTCCAAAAGCCAATATTTTGATTTCACCATGGATTAAACTTTATCCTGATTTAAATCATCATACTCCCGGCCATTCATCATATGATAATTTATCAAGAGATTATATCCTGTGGGATGTCATTAGTCTGCGAAGACGATTACAAGTGGTCATTGGTGATGAACCTCTTGATTCATTGACGATTTCTCCGGGTAATTGTGGTGATAATGCTAAAGATTGGCAATTATCCACGTTAACTAATACCTTTGTCATTGTTGGTGAAGATGAATTATGTCGAGATGATATCATTGAATGGTGTCGATATGGATTAGGTGCCACCATTCCCAAATCATTATTTTCTCAAGATTCCACCGGAGTTTTTAATGATAAATTGCAATATGTTGCTAATGATGGTAATATCCAAATATACATTGAACCATGGGGGGTTCATGATAGTATATTGATTGAAGGAATGGATATTATTACCGAATTGGATGATGGTAAGGACCCCCAATCATTGTCTAGAACAAAGTATTTTCTGCTACCAAAAGTGGCGGCTTATTTGGATAAGATTATTCAAGCAAAACCATCGGGTGGTGATGATGATATTGAATTGATTAACCAAGGTGAAAAGCCAGTGGTTACTACAGGGGTATCTACCTTGACGGAATAGACACCCCGGCATACCAAGATAAAATACTTTTGTCATCTATTGCCGGGATTAGACAGGTTGACGATTAAACCGTCTCGAGTGATTTATCCATCGGGTTGTTCATGTATATATCATTGGCCTAGACCATGACCATGAAACTATAAGAGAGCATAGTGCATTTTGTCGATGTAATATCACCGTCGATGGTTAAGAGGGGTGTTTGCTATCCATTTTTTAGTCAAAAATAATATCCTATTGAATGAAACGGTTATCGTCAACTCCTGTACACAAAAAAAAAAATCACTTGGTGATAAATAATTAATTATAATTTGATGAGTCTAGAATTAACCCATCAATGCATCATTACCATTGGCCATATACTTCGACAGTTGTATAGGTAAACATTGGCTGGATGTATTTGAGCACTGATTACATTGGTAATCACCTAGACTGTTTACTTTGGCTAATTACTTCCACTGATATTTACTCTGGTGGTTATTCCCCCTGTCATTATATCTGTAGTTTCGGGAATATTGGTACCAAGGAATATAGCAAAAAACCCGGTAAAGAGGGCAGCAAAGATGCTACCAAAGGTAATAACGACGGCACTAAAGATGGTCATAATCACGGGCAAGAAGATGGTACCAAGGATGGCGATAATGATGGCACCAATGATGGTTTGTGGTACATTCATGTTGGTATTGTCAATCAATTAGAAATGGTATTTATTATAGGCATAGTAACTGGTTATGACTTGGTATGACATATCATTACTTGTTTTAACTTGTTCTAACTTGTTATTGCTGAATGATTAGGTAAAGTTATGAGGTGCTTAGATCCCCTACATAACACTCTGTCTCCATCTACGTGGTCCCTCCAAGGGAAAAAGGAAACCAGAACCGGGAATACCGTTGTGTTGCCTTTTCTTCTCTTCAACACATCATTCTCCCCATTCAATCTCTACTCTTGGTCCTTCTTCAATATCTCAGTCCTTGATACAGAAAGACACAATCTATTATCCACACTTTGTTAAAGGTGCCCAAGAAACTAACCATGGCTAGAAGGTCCTACCACCCCCAGAAGTCCCCGAAAGTTACCTCGTCTTGCTAAACAAGCCAATGAACTAATGGACTTATTGGTAAGTGACCTTCGGGTGATTTCACCACACCAACAAGATCCACGTTGACTGTTATCAAGAGGGAAATGCCATAACTGAAACTGCCAGTCATCCAATGACATAACCCTACAATTATCACCTGAGTCTACACCCTGGCCAACGAAGCTATTAACTTCTTCGATGGCAATTTCGAAAGTTCTATAAATTATTATTTGGGAATTGGACTGTTATTTCACTACACGGTGGTTATTATGCCTGAAGACGTTAACGGTAAAGTTGATAATGCTTGTACGGAATGGTTGTCCTTTGATGGCTGAATAAAGTACTATTCCATGAATACCGATTATACGATACTAGTAGTAGTTTTCGTTAAGGACCAGTCGAGTAAAAATGGAGCCATATAACAATAAATGGTGATAGGACTAACACCGACGTTTTT
>JAJMLP010000111.1:0-26538 GCA_030569815.1 Diutina ranongensis (nom. inval.)
GGTCCCATGACCCCCCACATACCCCACCACTAACACCCAGAGTGCCCTCTTTAACTTCCAAAGTCTCCTAAAAGTACTCCTCCTTTTGATTTGTACATGTGTCTACGTCCATCTGACGACACCGCGATTCCTCGATAACCGCAAACATGGAGCATTACTGGTATTCTGGAAATGTGCCCGTATAGGAGAAAGATTAAGTCCCTACGTTGCTATTGGCTGTTTTATCATGGCATTCCAAAGTTAACCGTCAATATCTATATCTATATATATTAATGTCTATCTGAATTCATAACTTTCATTACCATTGATCATTACCGCCGATCTTTCCGCCCCGACAATTCTTTCTAATGCTTGGGCATCCCATTTAGAGTACATGGCTCTTACAAGACTCAATTCAACTTCCGCCCGTTCCTTGAATACCAGCTTAGCGATGAACCGGAGTAATTCATGGTAGAACAAGGGGTTTTGAGGTAAACCATACATAAACACCAGTTTAACCCCATTTAATTCATACCGACGGAAATAATGTAACCGTTCGGTATATAACATCAATTTGGCTTTACCGGAATTGAACAGATTCCGAGCCCGATCTAAAGCCAGTTGACTCAGATATTCATCAATGGCAACGAAGGAAATCCGAGTATGTTCCTTGATATGTTCTTTAACTCTAAGGTAATCAAAATACAGTGGGATGAATACCAATACCCCATCTTCATAACTAGTAGTCTTAAAGATATTAGGTAATACCCCATTAGTAAAATGGTTAAAGCGAGCATCAGGATCTTCTTTGGGCAGCCCCAGTTCGAACCGGGTAAAGATTTGTGGGATCTTCATGCCAATGGAATTAATGATACAATTTTGTTCATTGTATACCGGTTTAAACCGCACTTTACCGGCGATATTCTTTGATTTGGAAGTAATGACATTATTAATCGCTGGAGTGGAGAATTCACTGAATACCATCGTTTGACGAAGATATGATGCTTGGTTATTAATACTCCACATTCTCATTCTCAGGAAATCGGCATCATGAAACTCTTCAGGAATCTTATTCATATATTTGAATAAGGTTTGGATATTATCCCAATTTTGCATTTCAATCTGTTGAGCCCTATCAATCACCAATACTTCGATTGATGATAAGAAATCAAATTGACGTTTCTTTTTATCGGGGTTTTCCAAGATTCTGGCCACTCCTAATGGTGAAGCAATGAGGATATCTGATTTGAAAAGGGAGGAGTATAACTTTAATGATTTCCGAGTGAATTTCACTCCCAAAAGGAATAAATCATTCAGATTACCTTTAAAAGCATCTCTAAAGTCATTAGGTTTTGATTCAGGAGGTTTGGCTCCATCATAATACTCACCAGTGAATTTCTTTAAATTCTCTTGTTGTTCAACCCCAGAGAATTTGATTAAATATTGAACCATCTCATAACAAGCATTTCTAGTGGGTAAAACAATAAGTACTTTAGGACGAGTAAACCCTTGATCTCTTAATTCAAGATCAGCATTTGCTTGAAGTTTTTGATTATTCTTAAGGATGCGATCCCGGGTTTTATAAATATGGTTAACACAATGAGTAGCAATCAATCTTCGATATTTCCCATTATTGTATGACCGATAATTATAATGAATATCTTGATAATTGAACATGGGAGTCACCAAAGGGTCATTATCAAGACTATAATCGATAGATGATTTGATTCTTTGTTTTAAAAACGATTGAGGATGATTGATTAATGGTACAATGGTGGGAGATGGGGTATTGGTAAGAATGGTGAAATTTTTCGATGAGGTTTTTGATAATGGCCATTTGCCTTGTGGAGGAGTTAATTCAGTGATTTGATTAAAATGAGTTTCAAATGGGTCACTAGCATCATCATCATCTCCTTCATCAATTTCTTCATCTTCTTCGCCTTCATCATCTTCCACCACCTCAACAACGACATCATCAACATCTTCAACGTCTTCAACCTCTTTTACCGTCTTCTTCTTCACCTTCTTCTCTTCTTTATGTTCCAGTTTTAAAATCGTCACTAATGCTTCATAAGCCATCCCCTTGGTATCCTCATCGTCATCGTCATCATCTGATGGGGGTGCCCTCGTGGATTGGGTGACATTCTTCGGAATATCGGCTAACTCCGGGTTCTTTTCACATTCCTCTCCCCTTCTTTGACGCTTCTGGGTCCGCCCTCGATCTCGAATAGGTCTTTTCGCCATAATAGGGTATTTTGGTTTCACGCGATGAGATCGTTAATGGTAATAAATTATTAGTACGAGATTTATCGTGGGGTTATTGGGGATACAAAGCAACCCCTAAATAACGTCTAATACTCTAAAATGATTAATTGATTATTATTATTATCTAGGTTGTTTTTTCATCGATTTTTTTCATATTTTTCATGGAGGTAAAGTGGTGATACAAGTCCAAATTAGGAAAGTGAATCTTGACCATCTGCACCCACCACCGATGGTAGGAATACCCCCACTAGATTAGATTATAAATACACCAATCCCCCTTCGTCTTTACTCTTTGTAAACAACAACAACAACCCCCCTTCCCCAGGCTAAAGATGATTATGATGCTTATATTATTAGTGGTACTCTGCGTGATGATTTGTGGACCGGGATAACAGCCCACGGACAATATATACAATGAAGATAGTATTTAGATAATACCAACGATGACGTTTTAACCACTTCTTCTCGCTCTTTCTGCTTCTTCTTCCATTAACCGTTTCTTAGACAAGTTCCGATTTAATACTTCCAATTTCTTTATCTCTTCATGAGCATCAAAATCTCCCAGACTTAATTTATCATAAGTCTCATCATATTTCCCCGTCAGGATGGGGCCATTACCTCTCATTCTTTTTCTCATATCAAACATCCCATTCTTACAATCCATAAAGTCCCGAAAGTAATGGACACAAAGTTCGGGTAATTCCCTTTTGAGTTCAGGATTGGTGAGGCATTCCTTTGGGGTATTTCTTTCAATCAATACACATGGAGATCGTTGTAAACAAATGGCCAACGCTTTCTTCTGATCTTTACAACTAGCACCCATTTAGTAGGAGTATATGATCAAAGTCCCGCAGGTGAGATTGGTCATGAGCCGCACGGTATCAGGTGATTTGAGTACTGCACCAATCTCATTCGGTTGAGTTAACCATTTTAGCCGCCTATTAACCAAATGACGATCACGTTCCTCCCAGGAGAACCAAGTAAACGTCATCTGTGTATTACCCAAGGCATATGGAAGAATCATCATGTCATCATCTATTCCCTGGGGAATAACCTTATCATATGTCTGGGGACGCTCCCCTTCCATGAATCGACTCCAAGTTACCCTACCATCAATAAACTGTTACAGACAATCTATTTACCCCAAAATCCAACGGCAATTGCTTTTAATCCAGATACTGGCGCCATTGCCGTTGGTGTTGACCAATCAATAACCCTCTATACTCCCGTCAATCATTATATGAAGGAACCCAAATGGCATCAATTGTCTGCTACCCTTGACATGAAATCTCCCATTAATTGTATGAAATGGGCATACAAAGAAAACGAATTATTTATTGCATTATCCCTGGGGGTAGTCTCCATCGATGCTTGGATTGATGATGAACAAATTTGGGAGCATCATTGGCAAACGTCACTCCCACTGGAAGTGGTTGATTTACAAGTTAATGGTGATGGTTCTACTTTTGTTACTCGACTGAATTATGATCGATTAGTAAAATTATGGCAACGACAAGCCATTGGCGTCAATTCGGTATTTGAAGTGACGTTTATATCTCATCCTCGAGGAAATTGGGTTACTGATATTCATTTGAGAGGAGCAAAGTCACTGCAGGCAGTGACACCACTGCTGCTGACTTCAGTGGTGGATATTATCGCCGATAAGCGGTATTTAATCCAATCTAATCCGACTAATGATGATCGCGATGTGGTGTACACGTTTACTAATGATGGAAAGGGGTATATTTGGGCATCTCATGATGTAAATGGCCATCAACACCTTAAATTATGGTCTCAAATTGATGTGGATCACAGCAATAACGTCATCGTCGTTGATCAATCCTGTTTAGGACAATCAGCATCTCATGATATCATTATGGCGTTTAATGAAATCAAATTTGAATACAAGGCATTTAAAGTGGAAAAGATTAATGAGCTACCTCCTGCTAGCATTGTCATTACCACATTAACTGATGGATGGGTAAAACTACCTAATTATACCTTCCCCATGGGTAAACCCAATCATATCGATAATGACCAATTAACCCCCGAGTTAATCCTTTCACCACAGTTCTTGGTACGTCAAAAACCAATCTTACTTGATGTCGATTACATGTGGACTCCAAAAGGAGGTATCACCCCGCCGTTGCTGCTTGTGGTCCATGATCGGATCAAGAACACCATTAGAGTGGATATGATGAAGTTTAACCAGGATGATACCATCGATTTGGAATTGGTGAATAAGTTCCAAGGTCACGGTAAGTCGATCCAACTGTTGTTTAAACTGAATCTGCATGATCTGTCCGCCAATATCTTATTATCGACTTCAAATTTCAGCCATCATAATTATGTATGGGAACCGCTACTTCTTGGAGAAGAGCCCAACCAGAGAATGCTGCTTGCTAAACGGTTTAAAATTGATTTAAGTGGAGCTGAAGATAATCGTATCATCCTGGCGGTTATCATCAATGATATTCATCGCAATACCCAATGGAGACGGCATTTGGTGGTGACCATCGAGTCTAGAGGAAGATTACTGGTTTGGGATTGTGATTCGAAATACTTTGAAGATGAACCAGCCCACCTGGTATTTGAAACTCCAGTCAATGCCAATGTCCGATCATTTGTAACAGTGACTGGAGCTAATGAAGGTGAATACTTTGTCATTGCCATTTATAGTCATACTGAAGTCTTGTGCTGGAAGATCACCGTGACTTCAGATGGTGACATTAAAATCATCCCTACCCCAATCAAGGGATTGCCTCAGGATGAACAAATCTATTTGGTGGCATCATTCAATGCTGTTGACCGTAATGGCAACCTCATACTGGTTATCGATGATAAAGGGACGTTAAGAGGGTATAAGGTGGAAATAACCCCCGATGATGACATCACATGGAAACAATCATTCATGGTACATACTGGAGTTGAACATGCCAGTAAGATCCATGGATCTGATGTTATTGATAGATTGGCGGTTGTCGATAATAAGGGGACCAATTTACTGATCTGGGAGATTAAAAGTGGTGTTCTAGAATATGAAGAAGTATTCGCCGATGATTGCCGGGTTACCGATTTAGATTGGACGTTTGTCCATTCTAGTAAAAACCTGCCAGCTACCAATGCCATCTTGTCGGTAGGGTTTGATCGCTATGTGCTTCTTTATACCCAATTGAGATATGATTATACCAATAAGGTACCAACGTTTGCTGCCATTGAAAAAGTCGACATTTCCAATTACACTCTGCATGTGATCGGGGACTCCATTTGGCTCAATGATTGTTATCTTGTCATTGGCTGTGGTAATCAATTCTTTGTTGATGATAAATGGATTCGTCTTGGTAACGACACGAGAATGGATACCACCATTCGTCAATTACTCCCTTTCCAATCTGATGATACGGTTTATGATGTTAACCATTTGGTTGGGGTATTAAATGGTCCCTTACCAGTTTATCACCCCCAATTCCTTGTCCAGTGTCTCTATATGGGTCAATTTTCCTTTGCCCAAGAGATCCTCGTGAAGCTATTCTCAGGGTTACGTAATGATAAGGTCACATGGGATTTGGACATTGATTTCTATTCCGAACTGGTGGTCCATGGAATTGGTACTTATCCTAAACATGGCCGGGAATCGACACCAGTGGACAAAGGAATTGATGATGCCTTTCACAATAATGGTGGTGGTGGTTTAGAGGTATTCTCTAAATTCAACCTGACGGTGGCATCGATGCTCATCGATCATCTTAAAAAGATTACGATGCCATTGCTCACAAGACATCAACAACTGACGTTGGTATCTGTTGTATCTATCGTTGCTGACCTCAGTAAACTCTTGGTACTGGTGGATGCCAATGGACTTCGTTTCTTAATGGGGTTTAAGTTGTTTTTGGCAAATCCTAAAAAGAAAGCCATCACTTTCAGAGACGTGCTGTGGGCACTTCATTGTGATAACCAACCGATGATATTATCAGTGGTTGAACAGGAATATTTCAAGGGAAATATCACTTGGAATGGTATCAAGGCAATGGGATTAGTCTATTGGATAGACCTGGCTAAATTGGTACTGTTAATGGAGCAATGTGCTCGGGTACAATTCTCTGATTCCCGGGATCCTCTGGGATTCATCTCATTGGTTTATTTGGCACTTCGGAAGAAGCAAATCCTTCTTGGGTTATGGAAGACGGTGCTGCATCCAGAAAAGACCAAAATGGTGAAATTCTTATCCAATGACTTTAACGACCAACGATGGAAACTGGCAGCGAATAAAAATGCCTTTGCTTTACTTGGAAAGCATCGTTATGTCGATGCCGCTTATTTCTTCCTCTTAGGAGGTCTGGCGGTTGATTGTTGTGTCACCTTGGCCAATAAAGTGGGAGACATTGATTTGGCACTTGCAATCGCTAAACTTTGGCGGGCAATGTCACCAAATGATGATGCTAGCCCTGTTAATGCTATTATTGAAAACTATATTGTACCTGATGCTATTGCTAGTGGAGACCGGTGGAGAACCCTGTGGATCTTTTGGCAACTTCAACAAAAGGAGTTATCAATTCAAGCTCTTATCAAGTCTCCAGGACTGATGTTTTCCTCATATCGATCGGTGTTCAGTGAACAATGTCAACAACGATATCTCACCTCCATCACCACCACCCTTAACAGTCATCTGTTCTTGAAAGATGATCCGGTGTTGGCGATTCTTTTTGATGATTTACGTCATCGAAAAGTCAATTATCAATCGGGGGCAAAGGGAGTGACTCCATTGGAAGAATTCGACTTTATCATTCGCATCTGTATGACGTATACCCGGATGGGATGTGATTACATGTCGATGGTGATGTTACGTCATTGGAGTTTTGAACATGATGTCGTCATCATCGAACCAACCCTGCCCGTTACTAGGAGGGTGAGTATTGGGGAAGTGCCCCCACTGCCAATCCATCGTCGCATGCTGATTAATGATTTGAAACATCCAATTAGCGCCAAGGAACAACCAAAACAAAAGGCATTGGCAAATAAGGCACCTCCTCCAGTATCTGCATTTGAAGAGCCAGACATGCTGGGCTTTGATTTTGGGTTTTAACAATAATAAATTTAATGTCCATATTTCCCCGTATGATGGGGAGCCAATGTGAATGGCTTACCTTGTCGTCTCAACTCTTCTGCCCAAGCAAATATCTCTTGTTCTCTATTAAGCTTCTCATCCTTGGTTTGCAGACGAATCTTGGTCATTTCTTCATTCCATTTGATTGGGATTAACCCGTCATTCAACGTGTTTGAATCGATTAATACCTGGTAATACAGCTTATAAAGCTCACAATCCAAGGGGTAACCAAATGAGTGAATTTGGTCGCCTCTTTCTTTGTACTCAGCATCCAGGATCCTTTTCATCTCTTCGATTGGTGGAAGGTTTAACCTACCACTATACACTCGAGCGACATTTGAAGCTTGGAGTTCCAGTAATGGCAACGGTAAGATGTTCTTCTGTAAGGTTAGGAACAGTAAGGAAGGGTCATCAATATAAAACACTTGATGATATAGATTAGATATCACTTTTTCTGAGATCGTCTCGGCATAGGTTTTTAAAAATGGCAACAGAAACAAAAACCCGGTACAAAAGATGATTTGATCGATATCTTTAAGGATGGTACCATCTATAAGGGTTACCAGACGGGTGGAAACGTCATACTTTTGTACTTCGACCACTTCTTCAACCGCTTCCATTTCAATCTCGGTGATTTTGCCTCGAGTTCTAGAAGACATGTACACCTTTTTACAGCATACTCCCAACTGTACTGCCAAGTCTATTCCCAGCCATGAATTACCAATCAAGAGAACGGTACGATCACGATATTGTTCGCCATCAGTAAAGTATTTTGAATGGGTGACAGTATCGGGAGATTCAACACTCCAATCTACTAATCCAGGAACATCAGGAATAAACGGCATATCAAAGTGGCCATTACAAATGACAACAGCATCATAAATGGTGGTTTTACCATTCACTGTCACTTGCCAATGACCATTTTCCTTGGTCACGTCCTCAACATTAGCATTAACATGGAAATGAACAGAATCAGGAATTGTCTGTAGATATTGATGAATATAATCATAAACTTGGGTTCTAGGAGGGAAATCCCCACCAGAAAACTTTAACCCATTGAATTCCATGAGCTTGACTTGAAGATTGGTTTCCAAATAAGTGTACATACTCAGGATAAACCCCGGTTTGGTGACGATTTCATGACCATTCTTTGATGTTGAAGGGATTGGGGGGCGGAAACCATCCTTTGATGTACCGTCATAGTACCATACTCCTCCAAGGGTAGATCTCCGTTCAAACACGTCGATTTGAGTGAATTGAATGGGTTCAAGGGCAAGGGCTTTTGCCATCGCCAACCCGGCGGGACCCCCTCCGATAATAGCGACTTTTGGGTATCTTGGATGCCACAACATTGGATATAGATAACAAAAGGGGGATAGGGGATGTTATGAGGGGGGTTGTGGGGGGGAGTCACGTGTAAGATCACGTGTGTTCTTCAAAGGATTGACAAATTTTCTCACGTGATTGGGCCTCCTCCTCCCCCCTCCCTCCAAATGTGGGGGAATCAAAACCTCACCATCTTTAATCCTCGGCACTATGAGCACCCACCAGTTCACCCCCATAGAATATCCCGCTCCAAGAGTATCCCAATTAGATGGACACATTCTAGATACTGAATTGAGTGATCTCCTCCTTGGACAACTTAAGGATTGTTTTAAGCTCCTCCCGACGTGGAAATTCCTGTATGCTCAACATCTGGACTTTTACAGTTTATTGCTTAAGCTCTTGATATTTAAATTAACCGTCGGACGATCGGCATCATCATATGGGCTTAAATTACAAAACTTGAAGCTCTCCGATTCCGACACCACCAAGGCCATTGGTACCAAGAAGAAGCTGATATTATTTCTCCTTATTATCGCCGAATACCTTCTTAAGAAAGCTTCCAATTATCTTTACCGGTTTGAACGACCCGATGAAGTTGAAGGTACTGGGGTGTGGGCATCATTAAAGAGATTTGCCATCAGATATAATAGTGTCATTCTTAAGGTGGGGGAAAACACGGTGAAATTATTAAATTTAATTAATTTCATCCTTTTCTTGACTGATGGTAAACATATCAACTTGGTTTATCGGATATTGGGGATTTCATTGACTCCCATCCTTGGCGATTTACTTAAATTCAATGGTAATAACGTCAATTTTGAATTTCAAAACCGACAATTGGCATGGAATGTGATGACGGAATTTTTGGTGTTTTTAATGCCACTTTTACAACTTAATAAGTTGAGAATGATGATACGAAAATTATTTAGTCCTCATTCAAGGACAAAGCAACCGGGGACTAAAGCAACTCCCTATACCAACTTACCCATTAATCAATGTGCCATTTGTCATCAAAATAACTTTATTGCATTACAACTGGGAGAAACAAAACTCCAGGCCATTGGTGATATCACCAATGCATATGAAACCAATTGTGGACATGTATACTGTTACATATGTCTTGTTTCCAAGTTTAATGCCATGGAATTAAGAGGTACTGGTGACCTGTGTTTAAGATGTGGAGAAGACCTTAAATGGTTTAAAGAATATGGTGTCGATGATGATGATGAAGATATCATCGATGAAGACGCCATTTTATATGGGGAACGTATCGAAGATGTTGATGAAGAAGTTGATTGGTTTGATCGTGATCATAATGTTGATTTCATGCCTCATGTGGTTCAAAGTTATCATCCTCTGGAAGCAAGTGAACTGGATGATTATGATCATCTGAGTGGTGATGATGGTGATGATGGATATTTTGATGAGGACTTGGAAGTGGATGAGGAGATGGAAGATGAGGAGTTGGACGATTTAGATGAAGAGCTCGATGAGGCTTTTATGTGATGATATTAAATAATGACGATTGGGTAACATATTCAAGTCAGTTGGAAATGGTCCTGATTATTCATTTAATAACCAAGTCATTGTTAACGAACGGAAGCCAATTGATAGATATCGGGTTTAGATACTTTCAATTGGCACTGCTGTCGTTTTCAAAGGACCAGAGACGATGCCATGAGGTAATAACATATCAGAATACAAATTACCAAACGTGTAACTCTCGATCACCATAAAAACAAACATATAAAAAGTGATAATGGCAATAGGTGGTAGAAGCTTCAACACAAATAATTCCTTGTTACCCTTATGGAATCCAGTCCTCACTCGAGAAACATAAATAAACCCAAATATAGTATTAACCAAACAAACGGGAACAACCACAAGCAAAACAATGGCCATACTCATTTGACAGCTAAAAAGGTGAAATCGTAGACTCCCCAAGAATAACGATTGAGTCAACAAGTATCCATAACTCCCCAAAGTGGCCATTTGAGAAAGCCATCTTCAACATCACTCATCCAATCGTGGTAGGTATCATCAATAACTTTAAAAATATCCTTTATTCTTGACCGGTCCGCTAGGGGTATTATCCTTGGTGGGAAGACATAATCTTTTTCACTAACAGACCTTTCCAACTGACCAACACAACTTTTTGACCCCTATAATGGATATACCAAGTTTCCTTCACGTCGTCAAGACACTTCAAAACCACCTTACAGTATCTCCAGGTACAATTCATATTAAATTGATAATTCTTAAGCAAACCCTTAATCTTGATATGTTCAATTGGACCAAAACTATCATAACGAAAACATAGGTCTGGTTGAGGCAAAATGTCCATAATTTCATAACAAGTTTGGCAACAACAATCGGTTGCCAAACTTGTCTTCCATTCTAAACTTGATGGCAGTGTGACGGTAATCTTGGTATCTTTCGATAACTCTAAGTCGTACTACCGAGGAATCGAGTAGGGAGAGCATTTTGTATAATTACATTGGCCGGTTACTGGTTTAAATGTAGACAATGATATAGTGTCTACCTACAACACAGCGTCACATGGTGTAATGTCGGACAACTTAACCTTACATATCGGTAACGAGGTTATTGTGATTACTTACCGTTGGAATAACGTGGTTGGGAACAGCGATCTCAACATGAACACTTGATTCCATGTTTTCGTTGTTAGGCGAACCTTTGTCGAACAATTGGGATTAGTTACTAGGTAGAAAGTTCTTCCAAATGAAGTTGGTGTTCATTAGTGGTGTTTGGCTGTAAACCTAAGATAATCGATATCGCGTTTATACTAACTAAGGATGATATCGCTAAAGCGCTTCCAATGCATGCCATTTTAATGAGGCTCGTTAAACTCAGAGCAATAGCCTTTAATGACGGTATTGGAAACCTGGTTACCTCCGAGGGTAACTGGTAATCATTCATCTATCGTCACTATCCTCGTTGAAGGGCCATATATCATCATGGGAATTAAAACGCTGAAAATCGCATACAATGGTAGAATCACCAATACTTTCCAAACTAGATTTTCCTTTTTGGATGAAAACAGTAACCGAGAATCACATGCCACCAGGAAGAAAGACATAGTCAAAGTCACGGGAAAAAACACAAGAAAAAACAAGACAAATTTCGTGAACTCGCTGATACGGTCAAAATGTAGACCCAACGAGAATAACGATTGAGCAACCAAGTAAACAAAAACCTCCATAATGGCCGTTTGAAAAAGCCACCGGTGAATTGCTTCTTTCATTTCGGAATTTATACGAGTATCAGAATAGATAATTGGGATATATTTGAAGCAATCTTTAGGGTAGCTCTTCCAGTATTGGTACGTGTCGCTAATAACCTCAACCACCTCCTTTAATCTAATAACCACCTCCTTTAATCGCAACCATTCCTCTTTAGCTGTTGGTCTTGGAGTGAAGAAATGATCATCTTCGCTAATAAACAATTCCAACCGACCGTTAACAAATCTTGTTTGAACAACTTTTTGGACATCGAAAGGGGTAAACAAACGCTTATCTCCATTTTGATCACTCTTCAAAACCACATTACAACATTCCGAGTTAAAACTCATCAAAAATTTATAATTTTCAATCGACTTTTTTTCCACTTCGATGGATTCAATTGGACCAAAGGTATTATAATAAACTTTTTTATCTAATCTAGGCAAAAGGACAACGATTTCATGATACCTAGTTTTTCTTATTTAAACCACAACTGACAATTGGCGGTCGGAATTCTTTCATGAGATAGAAAGCATATTGTTGTTCACCTTTTGAAATAGTCCACAACCACATATTGTATTCAAACTCACCAGAAATTGTAAACCGGGTGGAGCTGTCTCCTTTAAGCATTTCCTTAATGTTTCGATGCAGTTTGTCAAATTTGTCTTCCATTCTAAACTTGATGGCCTTGTGATAGTATTCTTCGTATGTCCCAATTAGTTTAAGCCGTGAGACCGAGGAATCGAGAAGGGCAAGCATTTTGTAAAGTTACATTTACCGGTTACTGGTGTATATATCTCAATCCCAATACCATCAAGGTTGGCCCCACCACTTCTAAGCACTTACCACACGACAACACAGGATTTAGTGTAAATTGATGTTGGATAACTTGACCTTACATATGTAACTGCGATGGTCAAAAGAAGTTTAACCAAAGCTTACGTTAGACGTTGTATATATAGTAATGCCTAACTAATCAGTAACCTGTGAAATCGCTGTCGGTTTAAGTATCAGTCATATCCGTCGTCATGAAGATGATGGCAGCAACAGTAATCCCATCGAGTCTCACTACCAGTTGGTTAGACACAATCCGAGTTTCCCGTTACCTCCCGAGTTAATTGGAGAGATTTTAACCCATCTTTCTCAGTATGATGTTTACCCCTTTAGACATGTTTCAAAGCAAATTCGAAAGATGGCATTGGGTCGGTTAACAAGCTACATGTATATGAGGTGTTTTCCTTCCCCAGTTTTCCCTTGTGATGGTGGCCTGAAAGTGTGGCTGGACAGCCAAGAAGATCATTTTTTTCTGGTTACCTAGATTGGGTGATGATTTTGACCAGTATGAAGATCCCTTCCCTCCTGGGGTGATTCAATTTGACTATTTCCATATCAACAAGAATTGGTAGCCATAGATTATGGCCCTTGGATACATCCCAATAATATCAATACTGCTACCTGTCAAGAGTCGAGACTCGGTCATGTTGGAAGATGCCTATTGCAAACTCGTTAACCTTCGAAATTTATGCTTGGATGCTCCTTTGGGGTTTGAGGAAGCTTTGCGGGAGTTACCTACCCAATGAACTCAGTTAACCCTACATTTCCATGACAGACCCGATGGTGATGGTATTTACCGTCCCGATGCCGGCGGCATTTATCGTCTTGTTTGTTTACATCCGAGTATTCAATATCTCTAGATTAATCATGGATGTTGTGCAAGCTTCAGATATATCCCAAGAATGAACGTCATAGGGCTTTCCATGTAATTTGCAAGATTAGAGCCTCGGGGGTGTTTCACAATTTGAAAACGGTAGTAATGTATAATACCGTATCCACGCCAATGAGGATTGGGGGTAAATGGTCAAGTACAACGGTGGAGAGAGTCTTCCGGGAAAATTACGGTTCCGGGAGATGCTGGTACCCGTACCGTAGATACAATAGGATTAAATTGGAAAGGAGTGTTGATGATGAGACTCAGTTGGCATCCATCTGGGACCAACATTACCTGTAGGAAATAATCGTTGAAGTATTCAATTTGATATTGGCTAATTTAAACCCCTTTTGTAGACACTTGCATTGGTCATTTTGGAAAAGTTGGTTCCTGCATATGCCTGCATCATGTCAGGTGATTAATCTCTTTTTCATGTGCAGGGAGCATGATAATGATTTAATGATTCATGTCAACTATCATGTCATTACGGGAACTCCTCACGTCATTTCCCGATGATATCTTTGGAGAAATTATCCGTCAACTCTCCATCAATGATCTCCATATCCTTGATTCGACATTAGTATACTCAACGGCTTATCATGGCCTCCTCCAAAAGATTATCGATCACAGCCCCCATCAGCTTTTATACTTGGATCTCGAGGTTATCAAACCAACGGGGTATTTTTCAAGGTTTTCCAAGTTTTATCGCCGACGAAGTTTATGGCAATTGAATCCTAATTGTCAGCTATTTCATCATTTCCCTCGAGTACTGTTGCGGGGTAATAATCGAGAATATCCATCGATAGATATGAGTAGATGTCATTATCCACGTCATATCCAGGCGCTTAGACTTGAGTATATCACCATTTATAACCCAGATATATCAATCGATGAGGTTATCATTGATGAGTGTCGAGGAGACCCGGTACGATTACATATCCATGAAGGGTATCAAGCATCGAGTCATTTTGGTGGATTACACTATAATGGTAACAAACTAACCATATCCACTAACTTGGTATACCATTGTATTATTGATGCTCCCGAGGTCACCATCATGACTAATGATATTCGTCAAACGGAGATCTTAAATTGTAAGACTCTTTGTATTCATACTCAATTCACTGGAGATATCAATGAAAGTCCTCGATCAGTATTCCTGGATGAATTAATTCTCCCGTTATCCCTCCTTCCATCATCATTGGAATCATTACAATTATCTATCCCTGAAGTGATGTTTGCCAATGGTGTCTACTTACCTAATTTAAAGACCATCACCATTGATCATCATCGATGGGTTAAAGATATCCAATGGCCCCCATCGATTGAGAATTTTATCCTTAGTAACTTTATCTTTGGTGACGATTATGGCATTCGATTATTTGATGATAGTTTCCCACAAAACCTTCAAACGTTGGAATTACAAAAGTGTGGCGTCCCAACCAATGGATTCAATGAACCCCCATCTTGTATTATCATGTTGAGGCATCGTCTGCCCATGAATAATTGTCCCGAGTTTAAGCAGTTATTGGATCGGTTCAATAACTAGGGGTAACATTTGTGACATCATTATTTTATTTGGTTTATGTATCGATTCTATCCCTAAATAAGCCCAAGCAAAAGTTGAGCCCCCTTATTATCTTCATCTTCCTTCAATGACTTCTTCAATTTCTTCAATTGCTTTTGTAAATCCTTGGCTTTCTTCGAACCCGCGAGTTGTAATACTTCATACAAGGCAACGATGGTGAAGGCCCCTTGGTTAGCAGTGACCCATTGATCGACATCGATCATGTCAAGAACTCGTTCAGCAAATTCAACCCCAGTACCAGGAACTGCCACCGCGTCTTCAATCTTTTCCACCTTCTTCAGGTCATTATTAAATTTGAATTGATTACCTTGAATCAACAGCTTTAATGCTCTCAGAACAAACACCGCATGGTTAAGTAAATGGTGATCTTCTCTGACATCACCCTTGATGGCAACTTCGATGATCATATCGATCAATTGTTGACGAAGGTCATCATAGTCCCCAGGAGTTAAAATGAGTTCGGTGATGAATTGAGCCGCCAAGTTTTCCAGGAAGAACAGGGAAAAGTCGTCTCCAAGGGCAATCAATGACTTGAAAAACACGGGCACTTCCATTTGTTGTAATTCTTCATGTCTTTTTTCTTGAGGTTTTTTGGTGGTGGTGGAATAAGCCAACTTTTCATATCCCAAGAGTAGTTGTTGAACCTTAGGGTTGAAGTACCGCTTATCAAGACCTCTGAGGATATACAAAGGAGGTCTCCGGGCAAATTTGTCCACCACCACCCCGGTAAGAGTGTCATTGCTGTATAATTCTTCCGAGAACAGCTTATGAAGCATCACGGTATCATCGGTGACCATGTACAAGGTGATGAGCACCAAATTACCATGTTCATTCTTAATCATTTGTTCGGCATGTTGTTTCAACCCTCTAACGATATTCCGTCTTTCCTTAGCGGTGGCCAAAGCAATGAGAGTGCAAGCAACATCCGACCCTTCGGGAGTATGCACCAATTCGGCGATTTGTTCTTGTAATAAGTCGATGAATTCTCTGATTTGAGCTTGGTTAGTTTCGACGTCATCTAAAAGACAAGCGGTATATTCCTTCATCGCCGAATGAAGAATTTGGAACCCAGTAGACCCTTTACCTACTGAGGCGGAAATAGTACCGAATAAATTGGACATAATCAACCGTTTCTTTTCCAGGGATGTTCTAATAATATCCACCACCGATTGATCCTTACCCGAATCCTTGAATACCGCATATTCCGACCCCCAGAATTCCCGAATCATTTGCTTCTTTTGTTCTTGGTTCAGATACAATACAAACAAATCTTCAACGACATATGCCCCTTCCTTATGTCTCATCAATTTACGAAGCTTCCCATGCAATTCATTGATGACTAATTGTTTGGCATTCTTGGAACCATAATGTAATAATTTCACCAACAAGTATTTACCATAAGCCGATGTAGCAAGGTTATAGAATTGACCTTGAAGGGATTCAACAATCTTATCTCTACGGTCTTGAGTGGAATATTTCACGAGGGTTTGCACAACTCTCAGGGCATCATGTTTAAGTACCAAATCGGCGATGACATCATGAGCTAATTCCCAAATTTGTTCGGCCAAGGCATCTCTTTCTTTCTTAGGAGGAGTTGGCTTATTACATCTGAGCTTTTCCCACAATTTCTTGATCTGTTGCACTTCAGCCCCCGCTTTCCGTTGAAGCTTCCGCTTTTGTAAGTCTTCTCTTTGTACTGCTCTTGATTTAGCCCGATCCTTTTCTTGAGTTTCCCCTTGTTGTTGTTCACTAAGATCAGCAGCGGCTTCTCCTTCTTCTTCACGATCAAGGGCATCCAATTCATCTTCGGAATCATTATCAATGCCATCTAATTCATCTTGCAGAGAATCACTTGAATCGGAGATTTCTTCCAGGGATGGTGATGGAGGAGGTGATTCCTTTTTAGATCTTTTTGATGACTTTGTCCCCTTGACTTCACTAAGTTTTCTTTTAGGTGTAGTTGCCATAGTTATAGGATGAGCGATGAGATGATGCAATGATGTTTAGTGATGAGGATGGGAGGGACGATGTTTGTGGTGTGTGCAGGAGGGAAACCCTTTAAAGGTGATGAGTTCGATTCCGAGATCCCCACTGTCCACCTGCAGTACCATCCATTTAGTGAGCAATCATTCAGATTAATCCTAATTAATCATCATGTTCCGGAGTACCATTAGATCAACCATTGGGATTAGATACCCTGGGTCCATCGCCATTAAACTGAATGGGATTCAATTGACTCGGTTTAACTCATCGAAACCTAATATCAAGGGTAATGTCAAGGAACTTACCAACCTTAGCCAATTCAATGAATTTGTTAAAGAAGACAAGTTATCAGTAATTGATTTCTATGCTACTTGGTGTGGACCTTGTAAGGCATTAGAACCCATCTTTGCCATGTTACTGGAACGGATTCCTGAAGTTCAATTTGGTCGAGTTGATGTCGATCAAGCTACTGACGTTGCTACTGAGTATCAGATTGCTGCCATGCCCACTTGTATTTTATTACAAAAGGGGATTAAGATTGATACTTTGGTTGGGGCCAATCCTCCTAAGCTTGTTGAATTAATTGCTCAACATGGGGGGATTGATCTTAAGGATCGTTAGGAATATGAATGGGAGAATATAGGTCAATAGGTCAATATAGGATCAACAGAGGTATATATAAAGGTATCTATAGAGGTATCTATAGCCACAGTTTTAATATGTTACTGATAGTATCTCCTCCACAAGCCGGACGTCTGCTCCCACCTATCCCAAATTGTAGAAACCATCTCATGATGAATTGTTTGCCAACTGAGGAAAAGCGTTTATGAAAACACTCTTCAAAAGGAATGGCTTCCACAGTTATCAAACCACTTTGTAATGATTGGTCATGTCTCCATTGACAAGTATTATTGTTCTGTGTTAGGAACTTATTTGGAAACCCTCCAGGAACTTCAAGTTTACAATAATTCCCAATGAATGACATCATGAATTGATGAATATTTTGGACCTCTCTGAAGCCTTGTTTTGTCTCATAACACTTTCCTTGTCGTAATGGATAAACTTTGGCGAAAGTAATAGTAAAGATACCATAGTCATTTTGATCAAACTCCCAAGACACAGTTGGTAGTATAAAAGATGGAATACGAATGACTTCCTGGCTCTCTTCCTTCAACGCCAACCAGTTCCACTCTCCATATTCAAATAGCCCAGTAATTTTCAAAAGGCTGGGGGTTCTCCTTGTCAAGCTAAACTCAAAGTCGGATTCGTATTCACTAATAAGTTGTGAAATAAGCTCAATCTAAGGTTGATTCATTTGAAATGTAGTTAACTAAGTTAAAGGTGTGATTTCCACTTTTATATGTGTATCCATTGGTGTAAGTCTGTTGAGATTTTGCTTGGGGTAAATTCTTCATATATTCAATGATTTTGATGGACATCATTAATTAAGGTTACATAACAGTAGACGTCTACCATAATGTTTACCACTGAGAAAACTTACAACTATAAGGAACTTGAAAGATATCACACCTTCAATGATGGAGTTACCTTAACACCCAAATTAGGAGTTGTTCCTTTAGGTATTAGATAACGTTAAACTCAAGTATAAATTTACTCTCCTAAGGTTAAAAGAACTAGTTATTGCATCAGAGAGGTGAAGACATCGGACTGGATACAAAGGGGATGTAGGATTACAAATTGACTTGAACCTAACAATTATCCTTGTTGAATGTGTTAGACAATGGAAGGATGTCAAGAAGGTCCAGGTTGGTATTAATACCATTACGAAATAACCATAATAAACAAAAATGGTAAAGAGATAATCCATCAAAAGAATAGAGCAAAGATGATATGGGGATGTTACATCTTTTGAGTTCCGACCAAAGGTTGAAAATATTCGAGGGTGACGTTTTCCCTTTAGAGTAATGCGAAGGGAATTTCGGTTAAAATTCGTGAAAACCGAAGATATTCCTGTACCTACAATAAAAATAAACTAACGATTGGGGTTTTTTTTTTTTTTTTTTTTTTTTATAATTTTTCTAATAGTAGACACCTCCACTAAAAACCAACAGACTTTCATCACAAATATGTATTTGAGATTGAAAGTGGTTTGACAAAGCTTAGAATCCCAAGCTTCTTCTAAGATCCTCTTCCTACACCTTTAAGATATCACTATTAATGTGTCAACAACTTGTCTCGATAGTGGTAACAATTATAATACAAGATCTTCCCTAAAGTAACGGTCACGAGCGTGCGTCTCCCTCCAAGCGAAATTTCACAGAGGTATAAGATAGCGAAGGTGATTGTGGAGTCATAAAATCAACGCCATCCAAGGCAAGCAGAAACACCAAAACTAACCTGAGTTATAATTCAATGACCACCATTAATGGTTGTGTTGATGGTTACCTCAGAGGAGGAATCCTTGACCCTTTATTTGTTTACTGTTTTGATGCCAATGGTAATGACGTTAAGGATAAACCAACTAAGAATATTTGTGGAAGGGAAATCAGTGAAACATTTAGAAGCGAATTAGGGATTCGCCGTGTTCACCTTACGGGGCATGAGAAGGTTGTGGATAGTTTCCTACGAAACACCTAGAACGTTTCCACCCTAACCCCGTATAAGAAGACAATAGATGCTTATCTTGCATGGAGTGAGATCGTGATTACCATCTTTAATACTGACACGGGAAGGAGGTATATTTCACTGTTAGAAGGTGACGATGTCGAACATGCCAAGCAATATGAACTGGCGATTAATTTATACCTCATTGAAACGTTCCCCCATGCCGAATTGAGAAATGATTCATGTCTTAAATATAACTGGTTGATGTTGACGAGAAGAATCCTTGGTGTCAGTGGAATTGTCAACCGTAAATGCCTGTCCAGATATGAGAGTGTTGTCTGTTTAATGAACCGCTTCTGGGAAAAAGTCGATGATGAAATCATGAATTCATACGTTCATTTTTTGAATATACTTTCATCATTTGCATCCCAAGTGTGGGTGGTATTAAAGGGTGGTATTATTAGCACTCTAGATGTGGTGAATGATTGCTTGAGCGTTTACTGCTCCATGGCTGGTTTAAAAATGAAACCGATTGATGACCAGTTAATCTTTCCAGAACCTCTTTTTGAGAAATTAGGCCAGAACCACCTCAAAAAAAGTCGTAGTCAATTGGTGACACATGAACCACAAAGCGACGAAGATGATCTAGATCTAGATGGTGTTCCAATGCTATCGAGTGGTCCCATTACATTTAAACTTGTACCTTTTGAGCCCCCCACGTCTTATTTTCTCGCCACTAAGTTTCAAGAATGGAAACAGTCAACCGATGAACAATTACGTGCTCTTGAGAAAAATGGCACATGGGATAAACACCGATCCTTGTGGATAAAACCACCCGTGAAGGCAAAAGAATAATGAACCGTACCATCGGTCTTAGATGGAAATTCACCAAAACCAATGGAAAGTTTGACGCCAATTTAGTTGCCTTAGGTAACCAACAACCCCCGGAAACATTCTCCGATACCTATGTACCAAATTTGTCTAATGAACTATTTAACCTGATCATCGACTTATCGGTACTGGATCACAGATCGTTATACCAGATCCAAATTGATGGGGCACTTGGTTACGCCGATATTGACCATGAAATTTACGTTACCCCCCCACCAGGGGACAAATACTTTGGAAAGAAACAACGGGGAAAGCAATATGTCTATAGGTTGCAAAAGACGATGGATGGGTGCAAACAGTCGATGTATTTGTGGAACCAAACCTTGGTTAAGTTTTTGAAGTCAATTGGATTTTGCGAACACGGTAATGCGCCATCAATGTATGTGAAAAATACAAGTGGGGGGGAGTCCCGATCGGAATTGATTATTGGTGTTTATGTCGATGAGATTATCATATCGGCAGCAACTGATACCGACAGGGATGATTTTGTTCGATCACTCACCCAAAGGTTCACTTGCTCTAACTATAGCCAACTCAAGAAATTCCTTGGCCTCTCCATTAGTCGTGATGATAATGGAGCCATTATCGTGAACAAACCCGACTATATCAGGTCATTGAGGGACAAATTTGACATTGGGAAGATTTCCGCCAAAGATAATAAGCCAATGTCTTCTACTTTCAATTGGAAACTTTACCAAAACAAGAAGGAGATATTGGCAACCATCCCTAAAGACAAGCTACCGAAAAGGATCAAGTGGATGCTGACAAGAATCGGAGTATTATTGGATTTAGCAAACACCTGCCGGCCCGATATATCATACCTGGTGAGTATGCTAGCCAGATATATCAATTATCCCCACGCCGATATTTGCCGTCAAGTACAACAAGTACTAAGGTATGTCATCTTCACTGCTGATCGAGGTATCGTCTTTTATGAGCCACTGCATGGTAGATATGATTTCCTAGGGTTCACCCATACTTCTGATGTCCCTGGAGAAAAGGAAAGTTCCCAAATGGGATTCATGATCACAAGGACGGGTCCAATCTTATGGGAATCTTCTCGATTCAAAGAAATAGCCCATATTAAAACCGAAGCTGAAATATACGGGATAGGTAAATGCCTAAATAAGGCAAAATGGCTACAAGGGGTTTACAATTTCATGAGAAGGGGATATTTGCGTGATGATGATAGAAATGTGGTTTCGGCGTATATCCTTCTCGATAGCAAAGAGGCATGGGATCACATAAAAAATGACGACTTTTCCTCGAAGTTGAAACATGTTTCAATCAAATGGAGACTAATCCAGGATTCAGTTGAATTCCTGTATGTGAACATTGATGGTGATGAAAACATCGCTCGATTATTGACTAAGAATGTCACTTATGATGTGTTCAATACTCTATGGCGTAATCTCCAAGGATACGACGAAATTGATCTTTTGGTTTATTATCATCGTCCCGCTGTATTGAACTTTGTTCTTGCTACCCGAAGACATAATCGTCAGTTTTTTTGAGCCTCAGGACATCAAAGGGTTTTTTGAATGTACCTATAAGGTGTAGATTGATGTAAAGATGGGACTGTTTTGTTCTGATTAGTAAGGGAAACAACAGACCTTGTCAAATATCGTATGTTTGATCTGTTGGCGCCGGGGACGGTGATTCAACGGCCTCGTAAATGTTCTTAGACTATCATGTTCTGGTGACTCTCTATGTCTCCGTTGACAAAAGTATGAGCCTAAGTCGGGACCATAGTTTTCAAAACTCCAGGAACCAGCAAATTCCAAGAAATTCATCTCGAATTTGTGTTTTCAATATTTGGGGCCACTTCTTGGACCCTCTCTTTTAACTGTATTCATTGAGGATACTCTCAGGGTGAAAGAAGGCAAATGGAAAGAAAACAATGTGAGGTTTCATATAATGGGTATCTAAAAGCAATAATAATGTATAGGTGTCTAATTCATTCAATTGGGGGCATTTCTTCATATTCATCACTTATATTAGTGAAGACTTGGGGATAATTAATAAAACAAAGTTAGATGATCCTAAATTCAAGGTAAACACTTACCATGATGGTTTTCACCGGGAAAACTTGTAACTAGAAGGAACCTGATAGAAAGCAATGTTACAGTAACATTCACACCAGTATAATTTACTCCCTTAACGTTAAAAGATCCGGTGGAGATACTGGAAGCATAGGAGTTGAAAGAGGGGTTGAAAGCATTGCTAAAGCAAGCGTTGTCTGTCTTGTGATATCAATTACATAAGAGTTTAATAACGTATTTGATGGACTATTGATACAACTAATACTCTAGGGTATTACTGTCCAAGTAACTACAGTTGAAAATAATGTAACGATGGGGTTTTATTTATATATATATTCCAATAGTAGACACTCTGACTAAAACCTAAAACACTTTCGTCACAAATGCAGATGTGAGGTTGAAAATTGAATTTCAAGGATTCTATCATGATCCTTCCCCCGATTCAAGGCTCTTTCCAACCAGTCAATAACCAGCTGAACCTCAGCAGTTATTTGTGTGACAGTGTCAACTTCAATAGACCCATTAGAGATGGCCAAACCAAAAAGGTTTTCGACAATGGTGGAAGCATTGATTTCCAAATGATCGGTATTCAATGATCACCCCACATCTTGAAGGATATAGCCAATAACTTTATCCTTGTCATCATATCCAAGTAGGTTAAACGTCGGGTCCCTTCCGTGGTAAATTGTAGATGCCGTTTGATAAAGGAATTTTTTGTCAAATGGATAAAGCATTTTATGAAAACACTCTTTAAAAGGGTTGACTTCAACCGTCAATTTGGGTGATTCACCGAGTCTCCATTGACAAGTATGAGCCTGCTTCATCCTCATCAAAGTTTTCAAAACTCCAGGGACTTCAACCATCAAATCCTTTCCAAAGAATAACATCAAGAATTGATGTTGTTGAATATCTTGGACCACTCCTTGGGTAGGATACTCCGCATAACCATCCCCCAAGCGTAATGGATAAACTTTGGGGAAAGTAATATGAAAGATACCTTGGAAATCTTGGTCAAAATCCCAAGAAACAGTTGGAAGGGTGGGAAATTCAGAAATGACGGTTTCACAACTCTCACCTTTCGTCACCACCCACTTCCATTCTCCATTATCAAACAGCCCATTAATTGTCAAAGGGCTAGCGGTTGTCCGGGTTAAGTTAAACTTAAAGTCGGACTCTTGTTCGGAATGAAATCTTGATACAAGCACAAGCTCAGGTTGCATTGGTAATATGGTAAAATAAGTTATAGGCGGATTCCTCCTTTTATAGGTGGTATTGTAGGTTGCTCTGCCCAGAGTGTTCCCACTGGAGACATCCAGGAAGAAGACAAATGGGGACATCCAGAGAAGAAGACAAATGGGGACACCAGAGAAGGAAGACAAATGAGATAACAATAGGTATTCAATTGAGCCATAATAGATGGTATTCAATTGAGCAACATAGGTGGTATTCAATTGGAGATAATTCTTCATCTATATCAGTTACTGATACTGATGGTATCCATTGATGGTAGCTCCGTACCTCCTCCATTTATGGTAGCTCCTCCAGTTATGGTAGCTCCTCCATTTATAGTAGCTCCTCCATTTATAGTAGCTCCTCGCCTACAGGAAAGGTAGCTACGGGATTTGACAAAATCTATGTCGATCTACTGAGTACTTGGACATTGGTAGTGGAACAGACAAGACTGTCGTTCCTTCAACCGGTGAATAACTTCAAAAAGATCATTATATGTGTCGTCATTGGTATTGCTGCGTTTAGGTGTATTATTACTTTCCCCTTGGCGGTATATTTCGTTAAACCAATTACCAAGCTTAAAGATGATACCGTCCAAATTACAAACCTGAGAAAGAACAAATACCGTACTCCTGATGGCAATGATCACTCAAGATATCACTACCGTTAAAAAGAAAGACTATTGGGGGCTTATCCGTCGTCTTCAAAAGCTTTTGCCGGAGAACAATGCCTCTAAACTGAGTTCAACGTTAAATCATCACCAGAGTCTGTCCCATAGGCTTCTGTCGGGTGTGATCTCCCTGGGATACTCCACTGGCATCCTGATGCCGAAACAGATCGAACGACTGAAGAAATTCTTCAAGGATGAAATCACCGAATTGACTGACGCCTTTAATATCATGACCGCCGAATTGGAACGGCAATATAATAATTTGGAAGAACGAGTGAAGCTAAGACCCAAAGAATTGGAGGCGCTGAAATTAGAAGCCGAAGCCGCCAATGAAGCAAAGACGGTATTCCGACCCCATTGAATGGGATCTTGGGAATGACATCAATCGCTATGGATGAACCCCACCAACTGAGAATTCAAGAACTGCTTAAATTGATCCATCGACTGGGGGGATATATTTTGACGGAACTCTTGACCTATTCCAAGAATCCCTTGAAGCGATCGAAACTTGAACGGGCTAATTTGAGGTTGTGGGACAAACAAAGCTGATTTTTGATAAATTGGCCCGGGATATGAGGGTTCATTTCAGTGTATTGGTAAAGCCGGCCATCGTGATCCTTTTTGGTGATGTCAATCGAATCATTCAGATCGTGATGAACTTGGTGGTGAATTCACTTAAATTTACCCCCGTCGATGGTCTGGTGGATATGACCTTTAAGCTTGTGATCTCTTAATAATGGTTGGTTAGTTCATCATATCTATTAATAGATTTTCAGGTTGTATTTTGGGGGTGTATCTCCTCCGATGTATCTTCTCGATGTCTTGTATCGCACTCATCTACCCGCACCACCGCATCCACACCCACACACCCCCACACTTAGATCTCCATGTTTAAAGGCATCGTCCGAACAATAGTGCCATTAACGGCATTTGCCGCCGGTATAGCATTATTCCCACCAGAATGGAGGAAGCTGCTGTGGAAAAAGTCCTCACCATTACACTCGCTGGAAGATATCGCCAATGCCATTGAACAATCCCCCATTTATAAGCAATACCAAAACAATGCCAATTTTAAACAATGGAAAAAGAGTGATAATTTCCCTCAACAACATCGCAATAACCAAGTAAGTACTGGGATCATGTTTGGTAAGGATGGGTTTGAAATTGACCCCGTGGGGTTCATCGATACTACTAATGGTGAATTGGTTTGTTTCTTCCATTTAGGTAATCGATTGGTGAGTAGTGATGGTCAAATTCATAATGGGGTAATGGCTACTATCTTAGATGAAGGGTTATGTATGGCGGGGTTCCCATTATTACCTCTGAAACGGGGGGTTACTGCCAAATTATCCATTGATTTTAAAAATCAAGCACCTGCCAATTCTACGGTGATGTTGACGGCTAAAGTTAATCAAGCTAAAGGTCGTAAAGTGGTCATTGATGGTGGTATTGAAGTTATTGATTTACAACTGCCTCAACTGGCCGCCATCCCCATTGCTGATGCTCAATGTATCTTGGTCGAACCCAAATGGTTCAAATACTTTAAATGGCTTAAATTGATATAAATGGCGGTTCCAATTATGGTGGAGATCATTGCCTAGTCTAGCCCTTGTGTAATTAATTACGTTTTCAATCGCCGACTAAGCCCTTTAGCCTAGACCACCGGAAATGTCCATAATCCGGAGTCCCCGGTTAATTGCTTAATCATTTAATAATTAGATTTGGTCAACATAACCATCATCACCTTTGTATCCCTCGGGTCATCCTCACCTTCTATCCCCTCCATTTTAACACCATCTACATCCCCTTTAATTGATCTCAAATATACGGTATAATACCCCCTCCACCCCCCTGCCCCTCCCACAAGGGGAATTACCTAAACAATATTAATTAAGGTAACCCATCACCTTATCAATACGACATTCTTTCGGTTGAAAATAAAAAC
>JAJMLP010000112.1:0-25823 GCA_030569815.1 Diutina ranongensis (nom. inval.)
TATTCCTACCGCCATCATCATCTTCCCTCGTTGGTGGTTGACGATCGCTTTCACCCCATATCGGAAAAGTATTCTCCACAGCCTCACCAGGTAACGCTTTCGTGATTAAACTGGTTACCGCGGTACATGCATCGGTTAATGCAAGTGAAGGATTCTTCGAATATATGATCTCAATTGCATAAATTTCAGGGGAGAAACCGGGGGTTAACTAGGGTGAAATGGCGATGGAATTGATGGTAATGATGATTTTAACTTGTTTCAATTGATGGGGGATCATTGGTTATTTGCCATATTTGATAAATGTTCATGTTTATCATGTCATCTTTTTGTCCTCTTGCTGCGGTCGAAACTTCACTTTATGCAATAGAACCCACGCCCCATTGTTACTATGGTGGCAGATGACTTCGGTGCAGTGCTTCGGTCGCATAGCCTATATTGTAATTTAGCGTCGCGGCGTTATCCTAATTAGTCAAGAGATAACAACAACGTAAAGGGTATGATTGTTATTATCCCTTACAGGGTGTTTCGCCGATCACCGGTTACGTCATATCCTTCATTGGTTCTGCGGTTATACCGTTATATCCTGTGATCGGTGTTCATACATATCCTCACTCCTAATAATAATATTTCTATTTTTGCGCTCATCTCAAACCGTTTTTCTCCGCAGCGAACGATCTATAGTGCTTAAAAAGAAAAAAAAAAAAAAACCTCACCCACACGGAAAAGTGAATGAAAAGAAATTACTTATCCCCGGTGACATTAACGTCACTTACCAGGTAAATCCCCTGTCCCCCCACCCCCCTTAGCATATGCCTCATTAACAGAGGCTTGTACCTCTAACTATTGATGACCTCTAACCACCCGTCGTCAACGTACCATTACCACCACCCAATGATCGCTTTTTCCGTATCATCTAAATCATCATTGAATTCGAAAGTGGAGAAGTTTTATTTTTCAGTGAATTTTTTTTTTATCCCCCAGGGACCATAACCCACATGAGGGAAAAATTTTTCTCACCAATTCGAATCTATTTCCGCTTACTCCGTTGCTTCGATAAAAATTAAAAATTGAATTAACCTGCAACAATAAAAATGCTTTCTATTGATATCGTGCATAAGCGCCGAGAATGATAATTAAACAAAGGTTTTCCCTGACATCTCCCCCCTTTTCGTAATTGGCATAAATCCACGTAAACCTAAACGCTATATCGATTTCCGTTGAGTTAAACCACCGACTTACGATCAAAGTTTAGTTCAGGGCGAACCTAGACAGGTTGTTTTTACCAAAAATGGCGTTGACGATAAAATTTGGTACATACAAAAAAAAAAAAAATAGCAGTGTCAATCCCCCAATACAACTTATCCGTAAATTAGATTCACGACAACAAATAAAAAATACCTTTTTCGAATATTTTAATAACTTGAGCAAATTCTTTATTTGGTGGTAACCACCTGCATGTATTTCGCACCCATCGCCATTAGCCAATCACAAACGAGATTGCCTCCGCCTAGCATTGCAGTGGTGTTAATCGCATCAAATATTTCCAACCACCAATGATTTTTTTTAAAAAAAAAAAATAAAAAAAAAATCTTAACCACCCCTCATTCTTTTTTTAGTAACATCATCTTATCTACCGTTGACTTAATCCTCGTAACCCAAATCACCCCCGACGATATAAATGACCATTCATAGCCCCCCGGCGATCATTGGTGTAAATTAAACGCAAACCTGCAGACGCCGGCTGCAGTTTGCTTGCCCATTAAATTTTTTTTTTTTTTTTATTTTAGCCCCGAACTTACGCGTCCAAGCCATAACGATCTATATCATGCACTAGCAATCCTCGTCATTGTGGCTGGGTAGGTCATGGGGGGTCATTTCATGGCTGAGGGGGGTCAACTTTAATTACAAAATTGATGGCGGGAAAAAAAAAAAAAAAAAGGTTTTGTATTTAGTCGTTGTAACCATCGGATATCTGGCGGGGGAACGAAGGGCCATTTATCCGCCATCCCTCTTGATAAAAAGTCATCACCAAGCGTATACAGCAATCATCTCGTATCATTTATTAATCATCCAATTAAACCGCCATCATTGGCCACTCCTCGAGCGGGTTAAAAATATTTCGTGACAATCAAAGTTGGTTAAAGTATGGAAGCATCGTATCGGGTGGTGGGGTGTAAAATGACGCAACTTTGTGTAATCCTTAATCTCCCCCCCACCTCCACGACAACCACCGCCAAACCTCTCGAGTTCGATTCCCGTCATCGAACATTTTTTTATCCCCTAGGTAAGTATAATCTGGTAAATTGTCCCCTCCTATCCATGGTTGGTTGGATCGATCATTGCCATCGTCACCTTCTATTATAATGGTATTGGGTAATTTCTGGTATCCCCCCAGTGATCGCCATCATTATTTATATACGCCGTCAACCAGGGGCGTCTAACGAGGCAATGTCAAAATTTCACTGCAACAATTAACCGATGGGGTTTTTGTTCAAAGTTTGTTAAGTTGCGGTTTACGATGATACCGCCTTGGGGCGAAGTAGGGTACCCCACGTTTAACCTATACCCCTTTACTTATTTAGTTAGTATAGGGTTATCATATGGTCAACTGGCCCTTGTCTGGCACCCACGGAGATGTCAGTGGTCACTGCAAAGCCTCTTTTGATAGATGGAATTGGTTGACGTTTGTCTGGAACGCAATTGTCATTTTCTTGGATGACACTTTTTATCCATATTAACAATCGGGTCATGACGTAGTTGTGCATAGTGACCTTTTCCTAGAAGATGAAAGAATCAACATGGGTAAATGATTAACTGGGATGGTTAATCGATTACTCATATTGGGTTTTTATTCATGTTTCATTTAGTGGTGATATCATCATGTCGTCACCAAAGTGGCGTGGTCGTATGGTGGAACTCCAGAGGTAAATAGTTATGTGAGCTCAGCCTTAGCCTCGATTGAGAAGGGTCTAAATTTCATTAGCAGATATGGCTATGATGTTACATTGATTGTGATAGGCCTAGCTATGCTATTTTCCGATATATATACCGATATACCATTATACCCATATCTACTATCCATTTTCACTTATTATATATTTGTTGCAAATATTGTAAAATTCTCAAAAATTCCCGTTGACACCCCATCCCCTCACCACCAGTTCGAACCCCAATCAGGTCACTCGAGATTACATCACCTTATTAGTGATTATATTACTATATACACCCTAAATCTTTGTCTTTTTATCAAACTTGGGGTAAAACTTGTCAAATAAATACTTGTCAGTAAAAATCAACCCGGTGATAATCGCAGCATGAGTACCAATCACCAAAGGGTTATTCAAGTTGATTCTATGTCTGTCTCTGTAACCAATATAGGCAGCAGCTAATCCAACCCCAGAAACTAACCCTTGAACAATAACAACGGGGTTTTGTACTTCAATCCATACCCGGTGTAACCCAGCATCAATCGATGCCAATGCTTTACTACCATAACCATTAAGATAATTGGAATCAAAGCTCTTAAGCAGCTTACAAGCATTGGCACAAGCACTATCGACTTTTTTCTTATATTCGGCTTCAAACTCTTCAAATTCCTTTTTAAACTCTTCAAACGCTTCCCCACCTTGTTTCTTCAATTCTTCATACTTGGCCACCATTTCCTTATAAGCTTCTTCAGTCTTGGCAGCAGCAGCATCATAAGCTTCTTGTCCTTGCTTCTTAGCTTGAGCAAGAGCATCTTCTCCTTGCTTCTTTGCCTTAGCAAGTGAGGCCTTACCTTGTTTCTTAGCAAGGTCGGCGCCTTCAGCTAAATCATCACCAACTTTAGAAACATCCTTTTTCGTTTGGCCCTTTAATTGATCAAATTCATCTTTAGGCACCGTTGTCACCGACCCTTCAGGAGAAGTCTTGGTCTCGACTTGAGTAGGTTGAGGCACCTTTTCCGCTTGATTTACTGGGCCTCCAGAGGCAGCTTTTTTAGCGTAGGAAGACATTCGCTAATCTCTATTTTCTTCAGTGGCGCACCCCAAGGTTTTTATATATACCAAGGGGGACCGGGGGGGAAGGCACTTTTATGTGAATGCCGCTAACCGCCCATTTATCTTTGATTGACATCATCATTAATATCCATCAATTAACTTCCAATGGCCACCTTTAGGTATAATTGCCATTAATCCAGTTAATCAATGATTAGACCTTTCCCCTAACTCATTCAATTGATCGAGTAATCCCCTCGTCATCGTCGTTAATATCCGTCGTTATTGCCATCCTGGACGTTCCGGTTTCGATTGCTATGCGGCGGTTGCTAATGGATAAAGTTGCGGGAGGTAATCAGTCCTATTTAGAACTAATTAACAATGAAGCAATAGTCACACGCTATTCGAGGATTATTGACGATTTTTTATTCGTCGGAATTATCATGTTAATTATCAAATCATCTGCAATCGACCCTTCCATGTAAGGAAGGTTGAATGGTGAATGCTATCGATTAGAGGATTTTTACCGAGATAATGATGTCAATTGTGATGATATTTACAAGTTAATGATATTGGTAAATCCATTGGTTAAATCCCTTGGCTTTTAATTCGCTTGCTTGTGGTATATATTATATCTCAGGGTCTGTCTTGCCATCGCACACCTTGATATCAGTGCGTCAGGTACCATGATAAGTTACCATGCACGCTTAGTTAAGCATACGTCGGTTTCGAGGCTAGCGGGGATGAATGACATTGATGGATGGGGGAATAAGGATATGATGGTGATAAGTGGCGCGTGAATTGAATATTAGCATGGTTTTTCTTATTATTTCTATTTCATTTGGGGGCAAGGGGTCCAACCCTAATCCACGTGACCAACACCGAAAAATCATCAATTTTTTCGCACTCAGTTTGTCACCGCTGATTATATGCAGTACAGCGCACCGTCACCGTCAGTGAAAATTTTCAATGGCATCCACGATAGTCTCCATTATCGATCGAAAACCAACTCCCCGGCTTTCCACGTAATATTCCGATAATAATGTCTGAAGCTCCTAGAAGAAACTTTGGTGGTAGAGGTGGCCGCAGAGGCGGTAGAAAGGGTGGTAGAAGAGGTGATGAAGAAAAGGGTTGGACTCCCGTCACCAAGTTGGGTCGGTTGGTAAAGGCCGGTAAGATCACTTCGATTGAAGAAATCTTCTTGCACTCTTTGCCCGTCAAGGAATACCAAATCATCGACTTGTTGTTGCCCGACCTTAAGGATGAAGTCATGAAGATCAGATCTGTTCAAAAGCAAACCAGAGCTGGTCAAAGAACCAGAATGAAGGCTGTTGTCGTCATTGGTGACTCTAACGGTCACGTTGGTTTGGGGATCAAGACTGCCAAGGAAGTTGCCTCTGCTATTAAGGCTGCCATTGTCATCGCCAAGTTGTCGATCATCCCTATCAGAAGAGGTTACTGGGGGTCCAATTTGGGTGCTCCTCACTCTTTGCCCTGTAAGGTCACCGGTAAGTGTGGTTCCGTTGCTGTTAGATTGATCCCTGCCCCCAGAGGTAAGGGTATCGTTGCTTCTCCCGCCGTCAAGAAGTTGATGCAATTGGCTGGGGTTGAAGATGTCTATACCACTTCTTCCGGTTCCACCAGAACTACCGAAAACACCTTGAAGGCTGCTTTCACCGCCATCGGTAACACTTACGGGTTCTTGACCCCTAACTTGTGGAAGGAAGGTGACTTGGTTGCCTGCCCCTTGGAAACCTACGCTGAAGAAGCCGCTGGTTCCAAGAGAAGATACTAGGTCTTTTAACTTTTATAGTAATTAATAAGGAATAGTCAGTTCCTTCACACGTAGTGATCAAATCGATAAATCAACATTTGCTCGCGGCGCTACCATCGCCACCTGGTTATCTACACTATTCTAAAGTTAACTCTATTAGTCTATAAGTGGTCGTAATTCGTTTCAATCATTAGATTCTTTTTTTCTTTTTTTGTTTTTTTTGTTTTTTATTTTTTTTTTTCTTTTTTCTTTTTTTTATATCATAATATTATTACATTTGAACAGCATGCTCCATCACTTCATCATCAGGTACAGCATATTGCTTAGGTGCCACGGACTCACCTTTAACCCACGTAGTTTGTTTGATTTGACGATTCTCCGGGTGTTGGTAAAAACACTTCCTGTTATTACAATTCACCCCAAATCGACATGGTTCATTCAATGGGTGCATATAAGTACAATCAAGTCTTCGACAATTGGCACCAACGTTACATGGCACTAACAGAGTGGCATGACGACGAGGACACTTGAAATTGGTACAGTTCTTACCATAACGACATTGTTCCAATGCCTTTTCTTCTTTAATCTCGGTGGCCAGCTTTGCGTTTTGAGGAGGAGGATGAGCCAACGTACACATGCCATCATTACACTGTTTGCCTTGAGGACACCAATCAAGCGAGGTGATTTCGGCATTAGGATTAGCTGGGGTGGGATGGACATAAGGACACAGGTCTTTAGCACAATTGGCACCAAACTTACACTTTGCCATTTGGAGTTGAAGTTCAGCTTTCTTTTTATTCACCCAATCTTGTTTCTTTTGATTAAGGGTAGCGATTAACGCATCATCTTCACCATCATGTAAATATTTACATGTACCTGGGGGGTTAGGACAATTGGGGAAGGCATAACACTTTCTTGTTGGGTGGAACCCCTTTGGACAATCATATCCTACCGAACAATTGGGGAAATCAGGACACCGGCCGCGATTCTTATTGGTGGTGGCCGCCAAATTGGTCATGGAAATGGCTTTTTCAAAATTGATCAGCAGTTTCTTAATGCCATTGCCATTGGCGGATTTTCCAGCGACATAATCCCTAGAGTTTGATGATTGTTTTTTGCCAACCCCTCCTGCTCGAGGTTTCCCCACTCCTGCTTTATGTAATCCTTTGGGTCCTTCAGGAATCTTGACTCTAACCGGAGCATTAAGTTGATCTGGGAATGCCAGTCCAGTAGAAGAAGCTGCCAGCAGCTGATTAGACCCACCAACAAATGAAAATGGTGGTACTGGAGCCAGCTGAGGCATTGGCATCACTTGAGATGGTTGAGGTTGTTGGGGTTGAGGTTGAGGCTGAGGCTGAGGTTGTTGGGGTGGCGGTTGTTGTTCAAACCGAAGTCGATCAATGATATTCTGAGCTTCTTGATAAATCACCCCAACAAACGCTTCATCTATCATCATATCTGATGAGATCTCATTGGTCTCTTTGGCAACCTCAGCATTGGTCTTCCCCGTGGCCATAAGCATCACAATATAATCAGCATAGTCTCGAGCATCATCTCCAATGTTAAACCTCCGTTTAAGTTCATTGGTGAGGTTGGCTTTAAGTTCTTGTCCCACGACGTCGTCTGGTGAAAACATGGTGATGGTATATTTTTTCAATGACAGTGGATGATATCGCAAGGTGGGAGGATGGTTTGGTTGGGTTATATGCAGGAGGGCGACGGGGGAGATTAACCAGAAGAGATGAAATATTACTAATCATTGATATTTATTATAAACGTGGGATGATCATTATATTTGCAGTTACCCTAACTTTCGATGGTACTTCTATTTGGTTCTATTGAGTGAGGAGGGTCACGCGCACTGGGGACACACGTCCACGGCGATACTCTCACTTAATTCAATAATAGTATCTCCTATGGATACTCACGTGACCAGATCACAACCCATCGACAAGTTCTTGTAATGCTGTTCCATTAACCATCTCCTTAGTCAATTGAGTTAATGAAGATACCGCAGCATCAACATCATCGATCTTCCCCCCCATTTGCTTCTTCCATTGACGAAGTACCTCCTTAACATCATCAGTAGCTTTAAACCTCTTAACCACTTCTCCTGATTCATCTTGAAGTTCCATCGCCTTTCTCTTGGCCATATTAATGATCTTGGGGGGGAATTTCACCACTTCGGCCACATGGATACCAAACAGTTGATCACTAATCCCTGGCTCCACTTTATACATCAAAGTGATATCATCATCATCATTACCAACCTCAGCAACCACATGTAAATTAGTTACTTGATCAGGGTATTTATTACCAAGTTCGGTGACTTCATGGAAATGAGTAGCAAATAATGTCGAGCATTTGATGTTGGAGATCAAATGTTCGGAGATAGCCCATGCTAATCCAAACCCATCATAAGTCAGGGTGCCTCTACCAAGTTCATCGATGATAATAAGGGAATTAGTGGTTGCCAGAGCCAAAATCAGTGATGTTTCTAACATTTCCACCATAAATGTCGATAATCCCTTTAATTGAGAATCACCAGCACCAATTCTCAGTAAAATAGCATCAAAAACCGGGAGTTTAGCCCCAGGAGCACATGGAACAAACAGTCCAATCTGGGCAAGTAATGAAATCACCCCTACTTGACGAATATATGTCAGTTTCCCCCCCATATTCGGTCCAGTAATGATCAGGAACCCTTGAGGTCTCATATGAACATCATTAGAAATCACCACTAAATCAGGTTGTTCTTCAAGAACTGGATGTCTCAGATCATTCAATTCAACCTCTCGATCATCAAGGGAAAGCTGAGGACGAACGTATTCGATCTTAGCGGTGATGGCAGCAATAGCAAACAGGACAATGACATCGATGGTACCAATCAATAGCGAAAGCTGAGAAAACTTCGGCAGATAAGTGGCAACAATTTCCAAGATATTATGGATGAGTTCAGCTTGTTTTGAATTGTATCGAGCATGAGTTTCATCATACTCTTTTGATAATTGTTGGAGATCTGTGGTTGAGAAATAAACCCCCGCTTTCACCGTTTGTAATTGAGGGTATTTATTCCCAGTGTTTCTTAATACCGACAGATCATTTCTTGTCACCCGTAATGCCCACCCGTGGACCTGGTGCTTTTCAAGCTTTAATTTCTTATTGAGTTCCATCCCCAAATCTTCCGCCACTTGTTCATGAATCGCCAGGATTTGTGATTCCACTCGAGTGAGGCTATTAGCGATTTCAACGAGGCCATCATCGAATTCGGGTTTGACGTTAAATTCAGCACCAATGAACAGGGACAGGTTAAGTGCCAGTAAGTCGATGGTATATTCCACAAGCTCAGTAAATTTCGCCAAATGACCGGCGATATCATTCAATGGTTGGTTAAATTGAGATGATATTAATGGCTCATCAAAATCATCAAGCGTTTGTTGTAATATAGGTAATGACTGCACCAATTGATAAAGTCTTACCACATCATCTAATCGCTTATTCAGCCAATCCGACAGCTTTGATGCCACTTTCGTCATCAATCGTTTGATATCAGGGACTTTTTGAAGCCATTCATGGACTCCTAACCGAGGTAATGATTCATCAATCATTGCTTGCACCAACAGTTGTCTTTGATTGATGGTATCAACATTGGTGAGTGGTTGTTTAAGCCATTGACTTAATAACCGTTGACCCAGAGTGGTTTTACAAAACCGACTGAATAATTCATAAATCGACATCACTTGGCCTCCCTGGTTATTCCGAATCACCAGCTTTTGTGTCATCAGCGCCGGGAATAAGTTAAGGGCCTTTATCGTCAGCAGGTCCATTCTCATATAATCGGATAAATTAAAGAGGGAGATTTCATAAGGGGAATCCAGTTCCAATAACAGGAGATGTCCCATCAATGCTGCCATACTATCCATGGCCAAAGTCATGATATTATCATCGATACCTCTCAGTTTCAAGTAGATGGTAGCGGTGACATTTTCATCATCATTATCGATAATCTTGGCCAAATCATCGATTAAATCAGTAGCAGAAAACCCCTTGGCTTCATCAACAAGGATACCATCGATCTTAGCCAACATTTGTAACAATTTAAGTTGTTCAGGCACTTTAGTTGATCGAGGGTAGGGGACAATGACTTCCTTAACTCCCAATTGAAGAATTGCCAGTTCGACATTAGAATATAACTCATTATCATCGAATTGGGATACTGAGATGGTATGATTAGTGTTATCACAACATGCTAACCCCACCACTCCTTTATTGACCTTAATTGCAGCGGTAACTGGAGTCAGACCATCAGCAAACTCAAAATTAAACCCATAATGACATGTAATGGCATCAAAGTTACCCGGAGACCCCCCACATACCAAATCAACATTGGCCAGGGAATAGAACTCCACTTTCATCCCCTTTTCAAGGAGAACATAATTTAATAATGATTGCATCACTTGAGGCAGAATGGTGACATAGGAAGTCCCCAGATATACCTTTAATACCAGAGGAGTATGGTAAATGTCATTAGCCACCAATTGGGCGTCCTGGCCCACACAAGTGAAATAATCCTTATGATCGACGATCCGTATCACCACTCCATCATCCTTGGCCGGGAGTTGGGCTAGCTTGCGGAAATACAGTCTTTCCAGGGCACCATCGGTGAACTTGAGTTCAGGACGGGTCAGAGACATTGGTTATATGGATAGGATGGGCTACTACGCGTGGGAGAGGATATACCCGCGTCGCGAACAAAAGACGCGCATGGGTCAATTTACATATATAGATCACATTATTCATCAAATATTAAGCCCCTTGCCTTCGATGGAGGGACCCAGTTTCTTCGAGGCCTTTTTCCGTCCCATATTCAACATCTTCAGGTTAATACTCTTAAACCGTTCATCTTGACCCCCACGAGCTTGTTGTCTACGTAACAAATCACCATCGACTCTTGGGGCGATCTTATACGCGGTAGTCCGAGCCAGAGGGATGGCTGCCCGGTTTCTTCTTGCAGCATTTTCTTCATAAAGGGTTTTAGCTTCCTTTGTTTTGACCCGTTGTGATGATAATTGATTTGAAAATCTCGTTTTTGAATATTCATGAAAGGCGATGGTTCGATCCTTATATGAATCGGATTTATTCAAAATGGGACGAGTCCAATCACTAATAAGCCGATCAACAATTCGTTTCAATGCTGGTTCCGTTCGTTTCAGCCGTTGATAAAATACCAATACTTTACCAATCCCCAGTGCCACCAAATGATCGGTTTTAATTGGTAACAGTTCCAATGACGTGATTAATTCCTTTTGAATTTGATACGCTGGCATCAGAGCATCAGGTAATGGTTCTAACCATTGTCTTACCGCATCCAATAAGTTATTATCAAGTACCAGGATGGCCAAATCAGCTCGCAGTAAGATATCCGTCACTTCAGGTAACATCTTAAGCTTTTCCGTGGCAATTTCCCCATTATTATTCTTTTCAACATCGACATTGGCCGCATATACCATTTGTTGTTTAATATAATCGATACGGTCATCTTGCATCCGTTCCAAATCATCATAATCGACCTTTTTCCTTTTAACCCCCTTGGTCTTCACTGCAGCATCCATTTTAGCTTCTAATAACCTCCGTTTACGTGATTCAGAGTCTTCATGAGCATATTCATCAATTTCACCATAGGTTTGTGGCACCGCTTCCACTGGTACCGGAGTAGGGTTATCCACCTCTTGAACCACCCGACGAACATTCCGTTTTATCGTTTTTTCTTCACCTCCATTATTCTTAAATGATGGAAGTGAATAATAATCGCCTTCTTCAGCAACTTCTTCATTGAGGAGTTGTTGTTCAGTTTCCCCAGCTTCCCCATCATCTCCAACCAAAGCAGGATCAACAACAATATCATCATGTTCCCCTTCACCAATATTACCATCTTCCTGGTCTTCAAATTTCATCGTAGAACCGAGGTCGTCCATGGTGATATGTATATATAACCAGTACTAGATGATGAAAGATTTTGGTGCGGCGGAGTGTACACAACGAAACACAACAGTGATAGTGGGGGAGGGGATGATCAATGATAATGGTGACAGTTACTAACCACTATATCTCTATATACAATCACTACTACTACCCCAACCTACCCTATTCTCTTTGGTATTATAGTAGTACTCGCTACCACCCCCTCCCCCCCCCCCCCCCCCCCCCCCCACTCTCTCTCTCTCGACTTGTTGTTCGTTACCGCACCGCGACTACCATTACCATCTCCCGGTACCATGTCTCATTATATTGGTAAGACGATCCTGTTGATCTCCAACAAGGGGTTACGGTACGTGGGGTTACTTGATAATATCAATGCTGATGATTCCACCGTAGCTCTTAAGCTGGTGCGGTTATTTGGTTCGGAAGGGAGATTTGCTAGAGAAGGCAAACCTCAATTTGAAGTGGCTCCTGGTCTGGAAGTATATGATTATGTGGTATTTAGAGGGTCAGATGTTAAGGATTTGTCGGTATTGGATATTCCTGTTGATCAGGTGACCCCAGAAGTGTATACTCCCGTGGCTCAACCTGGAGGGTATCAACAACCTCAAGTGGCTTCAACCACTGATGATGGTCAATTTCAACCAACTGGAGGGGTAGCTAAACCAACTAGTGGTGATAATGGTGCTAGTAAAGGCGGCAGACCTCAACCTACCAAGACTAGTGATATTGGTAGTATTCCTCCTGCCACTACCACTACTACTGGGGTTCCTCAACCAGCAAATGCTCAACCTGGTAGTAGACCTACTCCTCCTAGTACTACTGGTGTTGATGCTACCATTACTGCTGCTCCTGCTGCTCCTGCTCCTACAGCCACCGCTACAGCCACCGCTACGGCTACAGCCCCCACCCCTACCTCCACTGGTGCTCCCACCACTAGAAGTATTGTTCCTAGTGAAGACTTTGACTTTCAGCAAGCCAACGCCAAGTTCTCAAAGGATATTGAAGATGAACGGGAACAAAAGGCTAGCTATGATAAAAAGCTGTCATTCTTCGACAACATTTCCCTGTCGACAGAACAACATCAAGCAATGCGTTGGAGTGATGAAAAGAACCTTAACATGGATACTTTTGGTGAAGCCCTGGTTGGTGGGTCTCGAGGACGGTACCGGGGACGGGGTAGAGGTCGTGGTCGGGGAGGTAGAGGCGGTAGAGGAGGAAGAGGCGGTAGAGGCGGCAGAAATGATGATTATAACAATAAACCCGAATGGGCTTAATCAACAAAAAAAAAAAAATATTTCCCCTAATCATAAACGCATTAATATTCATGATTATATTGTTCGTAAACCCTGACTAAAAAATTAACATGGGGGGGGGGGGGGGGTCTCCACACGTGACACGCAAAAAGTCGCAATGTCCATAACCAACGGTGGATAATAATAAACCCAAACACCCCTTGTGTTTTGCTATACAACCAAAGAATGGGGTTTGCAAGCAAATTCCTGGAATGGATGTACACGTTACTGACTCGGGATAAGTACTCGGAATACGACCCCCGGAACTCCTTCAACCGGATCAATAAACCCTCGCTTTATTCCCACCAAAACCTGCTGGGGACTAACCTTATGGCCCAGGAGTATGAGCCACTGGTGACCACCGTCGATGAAGGTATCCATGAAGTTAGACTTGCATGGCGTCACATTTCCAATTGGATGTCTCGAGAATATGAAGATTTGGCCCTTAGTGTCCAACTGAAATGTACCGACGCCGACATTGCCGATTTTCAAAAAGATTTGGCCATTGCCCTTCCTGGATGTGTTAAAGAGTTTTATAAGATGGCTGATGGTCAATTTGGTCAAGTTCCCGACATTCCTGGGTTGATTTATGGCCTTAAACTTTGTCTGTTGGATGATATCGTCACTTTGACCCTTCAATGGAGGAAAGTGGCGGCAGTAATGCAAGAAAATGTGCCTCAGGATGAGATTAAACCGTTGGATATGACTTATTCGGTGACTAGTAAGCATTTACGTATCGATTCTAGTCTGTTTCCTACCCCACTGACGACATCAACCCCTAGTGGTCTGAGATATACCTCAATTAATAGTACTAAATCGATGGCTTCTAGTCAATTAGTGACTAAGAAGCAACGATCGATTCCTCCTGGAGCTATTGTTGAAGTATTTGCTCATCCAATGTGGATTCCATTAGTTACTGATGGCGTTGGTAATTCTATTGGGATTGACCTTGCCCCAGGTCCTCAAGGTAAAGAAGGACAAGTAATTGTGTTTGGAAGAGACTTTGATGATAAATTTGTCATTGCTCCTCATTGGGGGGATTATCTCCTTTCATTTGCTAATGATTTGGAACTGGGGAATTGGGAAATCAAACAACAACATAAAGTGTTTGAAGATGATATCTTTGTTGGTCATGATGGTGATTTGGTATTTGTTGATAAGGTTACCAAGGTAGAGGTACCATATTTTGATGTTTTACGGACTCGAGCGGTGAAGAAGTTTATTAAAGATACTCCCAACCCTACCAGTGAAGAACGAAGGTTAATGAATGAATTATTGACTGGAGGACCGTCTGCCAATGATATCTCCAATAAACATCCTGTTCATCGACATAATTCTACTCGAGTTGATCGAGAGATCGATGCTAATTTGATTCAAGTGGGGGACCATGAAAATGGTGATGAGAGTGATGAAGAAGTGATGGTACCGGCGGCGGTGGCGGCGACGGTATCGGCTACCGTTCCTACAATGGATAAAAATGAAGAACTCACCCAGATTGACATATAAACACCCACCGATTACCAAATGATCCGTTGGGGGTAATGTTCACTATCCCATTTGAATTCATAATTGAAAAACACGGTGAATACCATGAGATTGATGGTGAAAAGATAAGCAAACTCAATCAAGTGTCTCCAGCTACCTCTAGCGGGTTTAGTCATCATTCGAAACACCACCACGGGGATGATATAATACCGAGGCTCAAATAATGGTGATGGTACCAATGTAAGGATAATCCCACCAATAAACGTGGAGATGGTGATCCACAGTAATCGTCTCCCTCGAACAAGTTGATCATAAACGATATACCCACAAATATGATACCCAGGAGCCGCCCATAATCCAAGAGGTTGGATGATCTTTCTCCAAAGGTAAAATGGGTAATGTCGATTATCAGCCAAGAGGAATGGATGGACGACGGTACCGTATTTAATTACTTTAGTAATCAATACCATAATCACTGCTTGAAGCACTCCATTGGCACCATAATTCCCATACCATGCTTTAAGGTAACCATGAATCAATCTAGTATCAATCCATACCGGCACGGTGAAAAAACACATGAATACCAAACAGTATAATACTTGGACTCCATGGAATGAAAGTTGATGGTTTTCTTTATCACCAAAAGTGATACCACCATTAAGTTTAAGAAAGATAGCAAAGGCAATCAAATTAAGGTAATAAGGAATGGTTGATGGGGTAATCAATTGATTAACAAATTTGCCAATCCGATGAATTCCATGTTGACCTCGACACGATTGATCAATCACCACCAGAAGCACAAATGCTATCCAAATAATATTAGTTTGACGAAACGTTAATGATAACATCCCTATGCCGCCACTAATCCAACAATTTTTCGGGGTAGGATTCATGGCGGTTACCAAACACCAAATAATCAATACTGTTGACCAAACATCGGTATAAAATAAAAAGTAATAAGTAAACAATAATGGCAGACCAAGGATATTGGATATGAGCCATGGTCGATTGGGGAACTTTGCCAATATTAATGGTAACACGATGAGACCCCCCACGAAATTTAGGGACCGAAGCAGGGTAAGGGTATGAGGTAAATGGAAGAAGGTAGTATAGCCATAAGCAAGAATATAGAGCCCAGGAGGAGTGGTGATTTTTGGGTCCCATTTCTTCCAATGTCCTTGAAGATAAGTGATTGCTTGTCTAACATGGAAGAATTCATCAATAAACACATAATCGACGTGGGTAGCACATTGATAGAAGATTAGGAGCGATGTGGTCACGAGAATGACATAGGTGATGGGGGTCAATTTCAGGAATGTTGGTATCACCAACATGTTGATATTGTGATGAATGATAATCGCTATGAAATAAAGGTGAAATTTTGCTTAGGTAATGCTTACGTCAGCACTGACTAATTGAATATCGCAAGTCGCGTCTACTAAATAAAACGCGTAAGCTTATGCGCTTTCCTCACCAGCCATTTCATCTTATCACCATCACCGTCTATGGATCCCTCTGAGAGACTACGCAAATCCCTGGAGCTCTTAGAAGCAATCAAACGACGGATCACGGGGGTAGAGCCTATTAAGCCTATTGATGAACCTACCCAAGTGATTGAACCGGTGATTGGTGAAGACGAAGAAGAAGATGATGATTTTGACTTTTCTTCATCAGTATTGGCGGTTTCTGATTCCTCCACTCAAATTCAGACTCTCCCTCAATTGTCCATCGATACTAGGGAGTTTATTAAGCCAGCACCGCCAACTCAGAAGGTGACGAAGGTAGTCCCCCAGGTGACCCAGAAAGTAACCCCAATTGAACCCATTGTTGATGCTACCCAAATCATTCAATCGTTTGAACAACTGACTCAAATCATCGAATCTCAACCATCCCCTAATGATGCCCCAACTCAACTCATACAATCAGATTCAGAAGATGAACAAGTACCAATTACCTCAGAACAACGTCAAGCAAAGATTATGCAATTGGCAGCACAAAAACGGGCACAACGACTCGAATTAGAAACTCAAATTGCTGAAACTACATTGACGGATGAAGAACAAGAACTTGAAGCTGATACCAGTGTTATTAGTCATCAACGGGATGTTACTAATCGAAAACAACTTGAAGAGACGGAAAAGTTTCTTGGGATTCAAAAGAGATATCAAGAAATCCGTCCCCAATTTGTTGGTGCCAATTCCAAGGCTAAACATCAACTCATGTCAGGGTTTGATGATAGTGATAGTGATGATGATCTTATGAGTTCTTCCCGATTCATTCTGAGTCCTACTACCTCCCCTCCTCATGCCAATACTACTATGGAAAAGAATAATAACCTCTTACTGCTGCCTTCAAAAGATCCCATTGCTCGATATGCTGCTTCATTGAAACCAGAAGGAGAAGTTGTCGATCTTGATTCTGATGATGATGATGATATCCCTTCCGAATTAACCAAGGATAAGATTCTAGATATCAAATCAAGACTTCTGAAACGAATGCTTGGGGAAGATGCTAATCGGGCAAACGTACCTATCAGTGTCCGTAAACTTGTGATGGGGACTGGGGTCACTAAAGGTAAACCAAAGATGAAAACGGCTTTACTAGATCTTCGTCGAGCTAATGTTGCTCAATTGGATCAACTCAAGCGACAAGATCCCAATTTCCAAATCCTTCAAGAGATGGAAAAGGATGAAGAAATGATGGGGAGTCTTTTGGAAAAAGAAATCGAACGTAATCGGAATATTCGTCGGAAAGAAAAGGCAAAGTCAAGAGCTGAAGCTAAACAAAAGTTATTGGAGGAAACTCAAGCGGGTGATGTTTCTGATGCTAGTGTTGCTGAATCGATTTATTCCAGTGATGGTGAAGAAGAAGAAGATGAAGAAGATGAAGAAGACGGTGATGAAGATGAAGAAGAAGACAATGTCGACCTTGGTAGTCTGCAATCCCGTAAAGATGATGCGTTTATGTTTGAAGGGACTCCAGTTGCTGATAATGATCCAGGAATTGGTATCATTTCAAAGGGATCTAATGGTGCTGTTATTGAAGTGGATCATCCTTTAGTCGATGATGACCATGAACAAGAGTATATGGAGACTCCTCCTATGCCTCAAGTTATCAGTGAACCCATTGATGCCAATACTTCTATCCTTACCTTCACTGATATCTCTATGACTGAGATGACTCAAGCAGATATCACCCAACGGGATTCAGAAGAAGATGATGACCTGGATGATGAAGTGATCAATGAAGCCATGCTTAGACGAGGACGTCGGAAGATTGCCCATTTGGTTAAAACCACCAATCAACCCCAACTGGAAGATGATGAACAACAACAAGAACAAGATGATGAAGGTCAACGAATTGAATTACAAAAGGCACAAAAGCGATATGAAACCAAGCTCCGACAAAAGGAATTAAGGGCCCGTAAACGGAGAAAGGAGATGGAACGGAATAAGGGCGTCCAAGAGATGTTACAAGGGGAAGCGGTGGAATCAGAAGATGAATGGCAAGGGATTGGGGGGATTGATGGAGAATTATCCGATGTGGCCAACTCCGAAGATGAACGGATGATTGATAATGCTCTTGATCTTGACCTTAATGATGAAGCCATTCGGAATAAGTTCATGGAACAATACCAAATTAAGGATCAAGCGGAATTGGAAAAATTATTGGATGATATCAAGAATCATCGGCTTTCAAAGCGGGCGGCAGCCCGAGGGTTGGAATTGGAATTGAGTGATGATGAAGATGAGCTCTTGATGGCATATCGCCGACAAAAGCGGGCGGAACAATTAGCCCGATTGGCAGAAAACAACGCCACTAACAAACAAGTGGCCAATGATAAGCAAATGGCGTTTTTCGCCGAGATTGAAGATAGTCAACCGATGGTGATTATCGATCTGGATGAAGAAAGCGACAACTCGGAAAGTCAAGAACCCATCACCGGGAAAACCACCATCAAGGAAGAGTTTGTTCATAAGCAATTATCATTCTTACAACGGAAGCAAGACGATGGTTATGCCCATGTTAATGCCCTTGCTCGATTACAACATGGGTTCATTGATGATGATGAAGATATCGATGATATCAGCGTACTTAAATCCAAATGTGTTGGTAATTTAGGTGGGGAACTGTTGAAAAGAAGCTTCGTTGATATTGGTGATGGAGAAGCCACTGATGCCGATGATGATGGCGATGATGATGATGATATCCCTCTGTTTAAACGAAGACTGATGGTAAGCCTGTTCCGAGCCGCTCAAACCAATCAAGTGGTGATTAATAACGGTAAACCAACGTTTCTGGGTATCACCACCAATAACCAATATAAATCGGCCCTGGGAGTCAAGGCATCAATCTCCTATTTGCTGAAATCTACTACCACCTCATCTCGAGTGATGAGTTCAAAACAAACAATGATCAATCAAAAGCTTGAAATGGGTAAACAAAACCGCAGTCATTTGTTTACTTCTTCAGGGTTTGAATAACCTAATGTAATTATGAATTAATGATACAAATATTTTTAATGTAAATGGCCCTTATAATTGCCTTCCATATAATCGATATGGACAAATGCCCGTTCCACCATGGGTAATGATTCAATGGCATATTGTAAAGCTTCAGCAATATCATGGCAATCCTTGAAATTCAATTGGTACAGTTCAACGTCGAATACCACATCAATTTCCACCACCAATTTCTCACCGAAATGATAACATTTAAGTCCCGTGATTAACTTGATGGGTTCAGCAAACCGGTAGGCAAGATATAATACCGTTTTATAGTCTTCGATATCGGCGACAGTGCCTGTCAATTTTTGGATATGTTCAAATGCAGTTAAAGACCACAGGACGATGACATAGATGGAAAGAGCGAAAGCACCAAGGGGATCTAACCACCAGATATTGAAGTAATGACCAATGGTAGGCATGAGTAACAGTACGGTATTGAAAACGACATCGGTTTCGGCATCTTGAGCCAATGCTTGAACACTGGAATTAGGACTCAGAGCACACCATATCCAACAACCAATCTTACATACAATGGTAATAATCATGATAATGATGGCATCAACACCAATTGAAACCGCCACCTTATCTCCAGGACTCGGGAAGAATAACTTTTTAAATGCCGCCTGCCCCACTTGAAAGAAGGAAATGATGATGATAATGGAGAATATAAGAACACCTAAAGGTTCTAATCTCAGTCTTCCCACGGGGTATAAATGTTGAATCTTCCAATTTTGTTTCAGGGCCAATTTGTTGGCGATAAAGATGATAAATGTCGATAAAAAGTCAAGAACTGAATCAACAAGTGATGCCACCATTGAAAGGGAGTTTGTTAATAATGCCACTGCCATTTTCCCCACCAATAGGACGATATTGATGAAGAAATTCACCAAAATCGCCACCACCACCGCTCGTTGTTCTTCCTTTTCACTAAAGCCAAGGTATTGTTGAGCAACGTCTCCTCCTTCAGCATCAACGGGGAGAGGGGCATAATTGGCTCGTTTATTCTTTTTCAGATTCAGGACCGCCATCTCGGTACTTTGGATATCTTCATCAGCTTCATTAACGGGAGTTAAATCATCATCATAATTCTGTAAGGTATTATAATGGATTTGACCATTATCCAAAAAGTTATCAATCTGAGTATACCGATGAATAAGGGAGTTTTGTTCTTGATAATATTCATGGGTAGGTTTTGGTTGTAATGATGGATCTTTAATATATTCCTTCCAATCAGCCAATGGTTGATAATGACCGATTAATTTTTGAGGACGGGGACCATTTGATAATGAATATACCAGGGCATCATCCAATACAAACAGATCTTCTTGTACCAGCACTTCAGTAGCGGAAGGATTGGAAACTGAATAATGATTCAGAAGAAGTCGTTGAAATAAAGGTTTCTGAAGTCCCGGGAACTTGGTAAGATCAGTAGCTGAATGACGACGTTGAGATGATGAAATAAACCCCCCTCCCCCAACCTGAAATGACCCTTGATCATATTCCCGATAACGATACCTCCCCGTCAGCATATCCCGAAGACGACGAGTCAGTGATTCATCCCTGAATTCAGGACGATGTCGTTCATCACTACCTCGAGGTCCATTGCCTCTATAACTTTCAATTTCATCTCTGTCGGTATGAACCATGGTGGTATCTATGATGGTGAAAGATAAAGGTGAAGGTTGGGGAGGTTTCAACCCTAATTGCATGCAGGAGGGTGATACGCAGATGAGTTACCCGGACGTCTTTGTTGCGGTTTACATAAAAAAAAGTTTTTCGTCATGAGAAAAAAAAGTTAAGAAACCGAATCCCAAACCCAACCAGTAAGTGAAACCCCCCTCACTAAATGGACGAAAATGATTAAAACCATTGATATAACAAAGTCTACTGAGAGTGTAAATGCAGGACAAAAAAATTTAAAGGAATTCTTCGTTTATGATCCGTCTTTTTTATTATTTTTTTATTTTTGCAACAAACAAAAATTTAACTAACATGATTTAGGTATGTTATAACCCCTCCAACAATTGAGATGATTTACTATGATGAAACTTTCCACTTAATGTTCGCGGTGAACTCCTGAGCCATGAACAAACATGCATCACCATCTGACGTTTATTAATCGATCCATTTATTGGAAGATATACTAACGTAAGTTTTTTTTTAAAAATTTTTATTTTTAATTGCTTTTGTGATGAAACAAAAAAATTTCAGTTCTGCTTCTGACAAATTGTGAAGATAACTAAATTACCAAAGCTCAATATCTGATGCAATTACTAACTATAAAGAATCTAGTACCTCCTAGTGCCTTTTCCTAGTGGCCTTTTTGATCCCTGTGGTTAATAGCGGTCGATCGAACGTTGATGATGAGTGCTTAGCAGTAGATGTTATCGACATTCGATCGAGTGCTATGATATTTAATTAATAAAAATTTGTTTTTAATTTCAATACCACGTATCGATCCCACCGATAGCCGTAAGAGACCATACCCCTACTAATCCATCCATACTTACTACACCATCTATAATTGTTGGTCCCCATTAGCTCTCAATTATAGGAGAAATCAACCAGTTTATTGAATCATCGAATCGAGTGAAACTTAACCTTATATAGGATTAGTTTATCTAAAAGGAAGAAGACCGATTACTCAACATTTGCTAGCGACTCCAATCATCTTAAAGAACTCAATAACGAGAATACGGCGATCATTACAATCTACCTTCGCAAAGGTCTACCGTGGGCATCTTACCAGTTAACGTAAATACTTATACTCATTGGCTAGACACTTAAGTATGGTCTATGTTATGATAGTTGTTTATTCATATCTCCTCTATCTCATACTTTGTTAGTCCCACTAAAAGTCCATGGTCACTATGCAGGACATGACATACTCAAAGAAGACAACTATGAATGAGTATTAGCTTATATGAATATGAGTATTAGGATATATAAATAAACAGCTATAGGAGATTATTTATGCTCAAATGAAGATATCTTAATGGGAAGAATCAAGACCACCGGCATCCCCAAAACTGACTCAATTTCCGTCAGTTTAAGTGTAAGGTGTTGGATGCAGGAGGTCCCTGTGTGTTGTATGTGATGGCAGTTTCCGAATATGATCAAACATTGTTTGAAGATGAAAAGATTAATCGAAGAACTGTTGGTATTATTTGAAATGTTATGTAATTCAAAATGGCATTTCGGTGTGATGATAATGGAAGATTGAACTTACGTAAGCTTGTAGGACTACTAGGTTATGAGCCTACAAACAGCATTCTATGCTCACCATAAGACTACTTGATCTGAACTCCCAGTTGTATTCATCAACCATGGCCTGAATAGAGGGAGCACCCAACATTTGGGAAAATGACGATGGAAGGATGGAAGGACTAACAGTTACCATTATACTGGATCTGGCTCTGGTGTTATATATAGACCATCGACTATGGGTGGCATCTAATCAATACTAGATGATCCTCCATCTATATCATACAGACCAAGTTGGTGATTTCCGGTACTCTCGGTGATTTCCGGTGATTTTCTGTCCTTTCCGGTCCTTCCCCGTCCTTCTCATCCTTCCTGTCCTCTCCTCCACTTTCTTATTTGTAGCTATTAATACATACCAAACCTCTCTATTCATTAATCGTTACTTACCAACAACTTCCCAGCCATCTTGATCATCATCAACAGATAAAGCAGCAATCTTTTCTTCGACCTTAGTCGTCAGGGTAACACCAGTAGTTTGCGACGGTTGTTGTTCTTCTTCATCATCTTCATCGTCATCGACAGACAACACGGCAAACGTGGATTTTTGGGGCTTATCTTCATTCTTGGATTCACCCTTGGTGGTGGTAGCGACGGTAGACTTTTTAGGTAAAGGTTGACCTCTTGACCAGTCCAATTCCGGTTCCTTCTTTGCTGAAGAAGAAAAGGTGCGTCTTTCTCTTTCTCTAGGGGGTAACGACGCTTGAGTCGATCTAGCTGACCCCCAGTCAAGATCAGGACCTTCATCCTTACGTTCTCTTCTGAATGATCTTTCTCTAGGAGGCAATTGGTTTTGACCTCTAGCTGACCCCCAGTCAAGGTCGGCTTCATCCCTCTTAGGTCTAAATTGACGTTCAGGGCGTTCTCTTTGAGGCAACAGCGCTTGAGTCGATCTAGCAGACCCCCAATCAAGGTCGGGTTCTTCCCTCTTGGGACGCATGGGGCGGTCACCTCTTTCACGAGGAGGCAACAGTGCTTGCGATGATCTGGCAGCCCCCCAATCAAGGTCGGGTTCATCACCAAATCTCGAGCCACCAACCCGACTCCAACCATCATTCTTAGGTGCTGCCACCGACACGTAAATTCTCCGGCCGATATATTCGGTGTTGGAGGTCTTGAGCGCTTCTTCCAAATGTTCCTTGGTGGCAAATTCAACAAAGGCAAACCCTCTAATTCTATCGGATTCCCGATCTCTAGGAATATCGACATCCTTGACGATATCCTTTTCATCCATCAACGTTTCAAAAAATTCTTGTAAACCAAAGTTATTGGCTTCCCAAGGCAAGTTGGAGACCATTGCCCGGTAAGGAGGAGCATCGGGCACGGGGTATTCCTTACGTTCTCTTCGAGGGAATCCATCCCCACCTTGCTTTGAAGCAAAGGCATTGCCACTACCATAAGTCAGCTCGGGGACGGCGGCGGTGGTGATGGCAGCGGTGGAGCCAATGGCGGCAAAGTCGACGTCTTCATCGGCCCATGACGATCCCCCAAGGGAGTCATCGGCGAGGAAATCGACCAAATCCATCTTGGTACCCTTCTTAGGTGGAGCCATGATCAATAGGTGCTATCTGTAAAAGATGTCTACTGTAGGATGCGAAGTGAAAATTTCTTCAATGGGAGGGTCGTGCAGGAGAAGGAGAAATAAAAATCTAGCGAAGAAAAACATTTTGAGGGGTTAAATACCTACGAGGTTATGATACCCTGATATATTATCATTTAGTTTATTTAACTTTTTATTGAGTAGTAAGGAGAATTGGTGGGGTAAATATGATGATTTGGCGAGGTAGGGAGAGGAAACGGGGGTAAAGAGGGGGGTTAATGAGCGATGAGGTTTGTGCGCATAATGGTTAAAATGATGGGGGGATGATTGGTAGGTGAAATGAGGGATAATGAAAATGATGATTATTTATTAAAAGGGGGATTCAAAAAAAGAAATAATTACTCTTTAAAGTAAAAATGAAAAAAAAATGGAATATTTTTAAATATTTTGAATTTGGTTCGAACCGGAGTGTTTATGATTATTCGATTGGGTAAATGGTAAACAGTTGATAGAGATGACATATACTAATTTAGGTAAAGTGATGAACTGAGTGAATTCCCCCCACATGATTATATTTGATCATAATCGTTTTTGTTCCCTACATCTTTTTTTTTAAAATTTTTTTAAAACCATACATTACTAACACTAGAATATAAGGAAGCAAAAAAAATGAAAATGAATACACGGCCGATTGCATCCATCTCCAGCCTAACTCAATCAACTCCGGCCGAAAAGTTGACGTCATTAGGACTTATAAAATTTTTTTTTTTATATAGAGAAAAATTCAACATGTATCTAAATAGGATTAACCCATTTAGATACCACCAGCCCAACCGGTGAAACAACCCCAGATGGCAGCAGCCAAGGCACCGACGGGACCCAAGGGGTTAGAAGCTTGAGAACCACCAGCTTGGGTTTCGTCAACAACGGTGGTACCGGAAGAACCACCGGCAGCACCACCAGCGGCACCACCAGAAACGGCACCAGCTTGTTCACCACCAGCAACGGGGGCGGCAACAGCCAAAGAAGCAATAGCAAGGGTAGCAACAGTCTTGAATTGCATTGTAAAACGAGTGTGTGTTGATGAAGAACAAATTCGTCGAAAGGTGGTGGATATTTATACAACGATTGGTTTTTGTGGTTGGATGAAAAAATAACCTTTGAGGTGATTTGATACTTTTGGTTCCTAGGTTTAAATTTAACGATAATTTTAGCTAGGGTTTAGTGGCTAGTACGGCTATATGGGAAATTTCAATGGGGGTTGATTGGGGTGAGAGAAGGAGGGATGGGGGAAGGTGAGGTAAAGGTTGGAATTAATGGGGGACCACCAAAAAAGACGTAGTTAATAGTATTTGTTATCGATCGCATTACTAGTTGAATTGGGACGTCCGCCTTTATTTGCCCTATTCTCCTAATAGAGTCGCCAAGAAAAATAACACCGCGTCAGAATAATCGCCTAAACGCAGGGGAGGATTCATTTCCGCAGGTACCATTAACATGAATGCTTGTTAACATAATTCAGGGTCTCCACAAACGAAAACTTTTTTTAAATTAACAACATCAACCCCCGTTCATTTAGTGACACCTCATGCTATCACCTTCGTATATTTACTAAGATCTCTTTGGCTTTAAGTTTATTCACCTCCCGCATCCTGGTAAACAATGGCGGTTGCCCGCATCGTAGTGGGATAGACGTTTAATTCGATCTGGCGTCACCACTACCAAATATATCGTCATAGGCGGAAACACGCGTAGAATTATGAAACGTGGATAAACCTAGGACGTTTTATCACTCGATGACAATTGCGTGACCACCATGTGATTACGACCACTTTCATCGTAATTGTGGTTTCATTAGGGAATCCCGTTCACGTGATTTACCCATCGTGACCAACCCCAGGTTTCGATACAACGTTACAATATCAATCACAACAACAACAACAAAAAAAACAAAAAAAAATTGAACGATGTAATTAGGTTCGAATGGTAGCGCCGCGGGCCACC
>JAJMLP010000113.1:0-25598 GCA_030569815.1 Diutina ranongensis (nom. inval.)
GGGGGAGGATGCGGGGGGGAACGGCGTTGGAGATTTATATCTTATTATTAATTGATAACCTAGACGACGAAGTTACTGAGGCGCTCTTTGTAGTGATTTAGATTGAATGGTTTTGTGATTTCGTCGACGCAACCAGCCATGTTATTTTTCCGAGACCAAACGGGATTTCCGGGTTAGTTACGAGGGAAGATTTCCCCAGCATAGCCGTGAGGGGTTCTATGGGATATCCGACCGAATTCCGGGATTCGTTACCAATTACGACCATGTAAACAGCAATGTTCCTGCACAATTAAGAGTAAGCCGCTGCATCCTTGCAGCAATCTATATAGTGTCGACAATCCCCAGTTGGAAATTAAAATTTTCAACTAAGGTTTCTTCTCCAATGCACAGAACTTATTCCTTAAGATCTCTGAGAGCACCCACTGCTTCTCAATTACAAGCTCCTCCCCCTCCCCCCGCTTCCACTAAGAACCGGTACTTTGGTACGGGGTCGGTGACTGCCTCGTTCAGAAAGCAATTTGCTTCCAACACTGGTCCCGAATTGTCGAGAAGATTGGGGGCTTTGATTAAGATGGAAAAGAATGTCATGAGACTGATCGAATTGACTGCCCTTGAACGGAGAGCCGTTGCCAGACAATTGTCTGCATGGGGGGAAGACAATGATGATGACGTTTCCGATGTCACCGATAAGTTGGGGGTTTTGTTGTTTGAATTGGGGGAATTGGAAGATCAATTCATTGACAAGTATGACTTGTACCGGATTACCATGAAGTCGATTCGGGATATTGAAGCTTCAGTTCAACCTTCTAGAGACAGAAAGCAAAAGATCACCGATGAAATTGCTCATTTGAAGTATAAGGACCCTCAATCGCCCAAGATTTCCGTTTTGGAACAAGAATTGGTGAGAGCTGAAGCCGAATCGTTGGTTGCTGAAGCCCAATTGTCGAATATCACCCGGGAAAAGTTGAAGGCTGCTTTCAACTACCTCTTTGATGCTATTCGGGAATTGGCGGAAAAGTATGCCCTTATCGCCGGTTACGGTAAGGCCCTCTTGGAATTGTTGGATGATTCATCGGTTACCCCTGGTGAAACTAGACCTGGTTATGATGGTTACGATGCTTCTAAGCAAATTATTATTGATGCTGAAAACGCCTTGGCCTCGTGGACTTTGGACTCGGCCGCCGTTAAGCCCACTTTGTCGTTACACCAAGAATACGAAGATGATGGTGAAGAAGTTGAATTGGACGAAGAAGTCCAAGAAGAATTTAATAAGCACGACGAGTAGTTGTGTTGAAAAAGTTTTAATGGATGTGTATTAATAATGAAATATGTATTTTGCTAGGGTGTAGCCATGTTAGCCCATGCTAAGGTGACGTTACTAGCAGGGGTAAGGTTATTTGTCACGGAATCGACGGTGATGACTAAGTTACCACTAGTTGCCAATATTAGGCAACTGGTAAAAGCCACTGCTGCCATCGACCGGGTAACTTGGTCAGGAGAGAAAATGGTTGCAAATGAAACGGGGTCATCACCGAGTTTATCCTTTAATAATTCCCCTAATTGATTATGGGCATCGTCATCAATATTGCTGTCATCATTACCGTCATCATCTCCTTGATCCCAATAGTCATCAATTGACATGTCACCATTATTGATATCACCATTATTGATATCACCATTATTGATATCACCATTATTGATGTCAATATCATTGCCTAACCCCGTTTCTGTTTCTCCTTCCCCTTGTGCTTCAAGTCTTTGGGCGACAATGAACGAATTGGTATGGGTATAATCAATTGAGTTGTCTTGAAGCGCCCGTTGAATCAATGGGGGATTTTGGGTGGTCCATGCCCTTGCTAATGATTGAAGGCGTTGAATTGGAGGTATTTGTTTCATCTTTTTACAAGGTAATGATTCAAATATGGTTTGATTGATTTGAGTGGTGGTATCCACGATCAACTTTCTCTTTTTCATGGCGATATCGGGTATAATCGTCGAAGATCCCCCTAACGTCGTTGACAATTGAAAATGGGGGTCGTTGGAAATATCCCCAATAGGCCGGGTCTCAATGACATCATCTTCTATCATGAGGTTATTCAAATCAATATCATTATCACCATTATCTTGGTGAAAATCAAACTCCAATTCCACTTCCCCTGCCACTGAAGTACTAAGGGAATCATAACTAACTCCCAGCACAGTATTCGGTTCCAGTTCCAGTTCCGTCAGCGAGTTTACATTGGCCATATCACAAAATCGAAATAAAAAATGGTGAAGATTGGCATCATCTTGTAAGAATTGATTCGACAGCACTTGTCGGGGTTGACGGTGGTGATTAGTTTGTTTCACATTAACATTAAAAGTATGGTGGTGGTTTCGACTGCTACCATGATTAAGATTTCGAAGTAACCAATTGGTATCATCAAGTAATTGGGTAACTTTAAGGTTGTAAATCTTTTGTAATCCCAGAAGCACTGCTGACATGTATCTCATGGAGTATACCTGGTTGTTTAAGTCATCATAGACGACGGCTTGAATGGTATAATTGGTGATCTTCTTTTTATTAGCCTGAGATAATGATTTTGGTAGCCCCGTGGTACCAACAATAAACGCAATTTCGACATTGGGGCATGTGAATAAATTGATATCCATTAATAATTCATTGGGGGGGTCACCTTTTTATAGTATTCAAGGGATGACATTGTCGATTGACACGTCTTTCCACAATTTGTCTTTTTTTTTTTTTTTATGGTCGGTTGACACGTCTAGAAATATTTTCCACGATTAATCACACAATAATCAACTTCAACCAATTAATCATCACCATCATCATCATCAATAATCATCACCAATAAATAATAACCACCTTGAAACCATCGTCTCAATCATGAACACGCCCCTATTTGAAATGACCCAAATTCGCGCAGTTACATTGATCCATTTAAAGATCAACCAACTTGAATACAATAACCATGGCCTCGGTCGGAGAACAACTCCTTGAAGCGGGTCGGCGAAACAATACTGAGTTACTCCTTGAGATCCGGGCTAGTGTTAATGATGATAGTCAACTTGCTAACCTTCTTAACACCACCGTGGAGTCGGTGACAGCAAACGCCCCTCTTCATTTGGCCGCCCATCAAGGTAATTGGGAGTTTATCGATATTGTTCTTGATATTGAAGGGGTAGATATCGATCCCATTAACCGTGATGGTGATACACCTCTTCATTTGGCAGTAAAGTATTGTCATGATGAATTTGATCATGGGAAGTTTATCGTGGATAATATGTTAGATGCCGGGGCTGACCCTCGAATCAGAGATAAAGATGGGAAAAAACCAATCGATTATTGTGGTAGTTTAGATCCCCTGTTGAAGGAAATGTTGGAAAGTGCCGAATACGCCATTGGTATGGAAATCCCTGAAGAAGATCAGTTAGAAGGGGGCGAAGATGATGACGATGAAGATGAAGGAGTACCTACCGATGAAGAATAATCATTGATACGCATTTACATTTTAGATAGGTGAATCAAACAAATTTGATAGGTTTGCTTTTATTATAGGTTACATCACGTGCATAATCACGTGAACAACTTACCCCATTAAAAGATATTTTCTCATCAATGACTCAATTATCATCTGTCATCTAATCATCATGTCCGACGCTCAAACCATCGCTCAAGATGCCAACCTGGCATTCGGTATCCTTAAGACTTTATCTAATGATCAAAGATCTCAAGCTTTACAAAAAATCCATGATGTCCTCGCCCAATCAAAACAACAAATCCTCGATGCCAACAAGATCGATATGGAAAATGCCAAACAACAACAATTATCGCCTCTGTTGATCAAAAGATTAGATCTTTCTAACCCTGGAAAGTTTGATTCCATGCTTCAAGGGATCTTAGACGTGGCGGCATTACCAGACCCCGTTGGTAAGATCACCTTTGCCAATAAATTGGATGATGGTCTTGAATTATATCGGATCACGGCACCAATTGGGGTTCTTTTAATCATCTTTGAAGCTCGTCCTGAAGTCATTGCTAATATTACTGCTCTTGCCGTCAAACTGGGTAATGCTGCCATTCTTAAGGGAGGTAAAGAACTGTACCAAACATTTAAAGCAATGAGTGATGTCGTTTCCACCACTCTTGATAAAGAAACTGATGTTCCTGCTGCTGCCATTCAACTCATTCAATCTAGAGGGGAAGTTTCCGACTTATTAAATCAAGATAAGTATATTGATCTTGTCATCCCTAGAGGATCAAATGCCTTGGTGAAAAACATTAAAGAAAATACCAAGATCCCCGTATTGGGTCATGCCGATGGTATTTGTCTGATTTATGTCGATGATAACTTTGATTTACAAAAGGCTACTCGGATCGTGGTTGATTCCAAGACTAATTACCCTGCTGGGTGTAACGCCGTTGAACAATTACTCATTAATAAGAACATTGATGGTGCCACCATTACCACCTTATTAAAACTGTTGGTGGATGCTAAAGTTACCTTACATGTCACTCCTGAAGTCAAGGCCTATACCAGTGAATTGGACCAAGAATATATCAAGGATGCTCAATATGATGATTTCGATAAAGAATGGTTATCATTTGATATCTCCGTCACCTTAACTGATGATGTTGACTCTGCTATTCGTCATATCAACTCCCATTCTTCTAAACATACCGAAGCCATCATTACTGAAGATGAAACTCGGGCTAATAAGTTTATGAAGGGGATTGATTCTTCTGGAGTATACTGGAATGCTCTGACAAGATTTGCTGATGGTTTCCGTTATGGGTTTGGTACCGAAGTGGGGATCTCTACCAATAAGATCCATGCCCGGGGGCCAGTTGGGTTAGAAGGATTAATGAGTTATCAATACCAATTACGGGGTAATGGTCATATTGTTGGTGAATTCATCGGTGGTGGTGGTGAAAAGCCCTTTTTGCATACGGAAATTCCCTTTTGATATACGAAGCAAATGATATACTATTATTAGCGTTTATTGATGTAGGTCAACGGCAAGTTAATCGTCATCAACATTAACCTTACTAAAATTGGTACCTCCCAGAGGTGGTACTTGAAGCCAATTAAGGTCATCATAATTTGCAGTGCCATCAATGATATGAAAGGCATAAACAAATCGTGAGGAGTCACTATGGTTATTCTCCAGTTTATGAAGCACCAGGTTATGAATCAATACCAATGACCCTGCTTTACATTCCAAAGGTAAATATTTTTCTTCAAATCGAGGTGAAGGGTCATGGACTCCACCTAATCCGAGCATTTCACAACCAGGAGGTTGAGGTGATCGAATGAATCGGGAAGTGATGGGGAAGGTCTTATGAGTTCCTGGAGCATAATAAAGACAGCCATTTTCCGTGGTTACATCTTCTAAGGCAATCCAAAACCCTACTGCCAGTTGAGGCTCGGTATATAAAAATGTCCCATCTTGATGAGGAGGCACTTCATTTTCCCGAATCTTGGTTGCTTGAGCAGGATGTTTAAATATTAGCATCGATTGTAATACTCGAGGATCTTGATATTGTAATTGGGTGGTAATATCTTTGACCTTTTGAGAAAACGTCACCTTGGCGAAATCTTGTTCATGAAGGTGTAACCCATGACCAATCTTATTTATAGCAACTTCTTTAGGGTAAATCAATTGACCATTATTATCGATGGCATCAGTATCGAAAAAGAAACTCACTTTATCTGATGAGTTCAAAAAGTATTCGTCACCAACGCTACTATCTTTGGTGGTGAACATTGTCTTTGGGTGGTTGTTTGGGTCGAAATCTCTTAGCAATTGATGACTGCGGTTAAGGAGAGTGTTGATGGTATCATTATCGATGAAATTGGGGATACACACAATCCCTTGATCCTCGAATTGTTGTTTTTGCTCGGGGGTCATATGGTGGTGATGATAACAGTAATGATAATGATTAGTGCGGCTGATGATAACCGGTTTCACGTGACGTATCACGTGAACTGTATTCTCAAAATTGTTCTTCCTTTATAATTTACATAATCATCTAATCATCTAAAGCACACAAGTCTCCCGTTTTTCCCATTCGATTTCGGCGGGTTCCATTGGTAACGTCACCATCGATGCATAATCAATATCAGGCAATTTACCATTCTTTAACTTCCACTTCATGTTATAGACATAAGTGGATAATATCGTCCCCAATTGGACATAGGCAAATTGTTCACCGATACACCGATGTCTCCCCCCACCAAATGGCAAGTAAGGAGATGAAACCCCCTTTGAAATGGCACCAAACCCATAATCGACCGATTCTTCAGCTTCAGTGGAGATTTTATTATTATCCCACCGATGAGGGTTAAAGTCAGCGGCATTAGGAAAGTACCGATCATTAGTCATGGCATACCCGGGGGATACCAATACATGGTGACCCTTTGGCACCACATACGAAGTACCAGGTACCACCAAAGGATGCATCACCTTCCGGAAGATCAGATGTAATGGCATATGCATTCTAAGGGTTTCCTTAATGGTATTATTGACGAGGGGCATTTGTTGTAAATCTTCATAGGACAAGTCATTAAGGTTACCTCCCTTTTCTGCCAATACACTCTTGACTTCTTCATATAATTCATCTTGTAAATGAGGCTTTTCCCCCAAATGAAGTAAGAACCAAGCCAGAGTGGCTGCCGAAGTATGTTGACCCCCCATGAGCACCCCAATCAATAAATTGGCGATTTCTTGATCGGTCATCTTCACCCCATCCTTATAAGTCAGATTAGCCATCAATGAATCGATTAAATCCCGATTAGGGTCGATATCTCCAACTGATCTCCGTTTAGAAATGAGTCCCATATATGTCAGAGAAATCTTTTGTTGAGCAGCATCCCGTTTCCAATACATAGGTAAAGGTAAGTTAGGAAAGACAAAGTTTACTGGAGTAAACCCTTTATCCAAATCAGAATATAATTGAGCAAACAGTTCATCGAATCTCTTACGCATATCATCCCCCAATAATGATCTCAGGGCAGTAAAGATGGTAATTTCCGGTTGCAGTTGCATGACGTTAGCATCCCCCTTTGATTTATTCTTCATATCAAATGCTGGAGCATTGACGAAATAACTCAAGATTTCTTCCTTAATCTTAGGGACATATCTTCTAAATGAATCGGTGGTCAACGCCGTCTTAGCAAACTTCTTTTGTTCCATCAACCGATGATTAGGACAATCATAAATCACCCCTTTACCAAATACAGGAGTAGTCAAATGCTTATAAGCTTCTTCAGCCGACACGTCTTGTAATTTTGAATTCAAAACAAACTCATGACCTTTCGGACCAAGATAAACCGTCATCACTCTCCCTAATAACATAAATGAAAACACATCACCATATTGTTGACGACAATCTTCAAAGAATTGATAAGGATTCATCCCATAAGGAATGGCGGAGCCAAACCATGGGATCCAATGGAATACCATCGGCACACGATCTTTCCGAACCGAGTTGACAAACTGCCAGGCCAAGTTGAACAAAAACGGAGCAATGATGATAATCGATACCTGTTGGGTCAACGACAAGGCAATGAATGCCAGGTATACCGCCATGGCATAATCAACGAGAGCCATGATTGATGATATCAGCTGTCGGTTGAAATTTTTATAGTCGCGCTTTATACGACGCCGTACGGCGGTACGACGACCACCGGAGCGACGATGGCATAGTAAGCAACCATGGCCTGACATAATGGGGCGATTGGTAATGATAAGTGGTTAGTTGATTAACACTACTATTATTGGGGGGTTTAGGGGCGTCTTGGCCCTTGAAATCGTTGGGTTTTTTTGGGGGGCCATCACCATTACCAAATCGACCTGTCATGTCATCGATTCAATCACGGTGGTATCATTGGCTAAAGGCGATGATCCGCGGCTGATTTACTGCGGGCAACGTTAGCGACAATTGTATTAATAGGGGAGATATACGTGTTACTTGAAAGTGACCCAATGTTGATGTACTCCCTGTATATAACCCGGCATTGGCTACATGCTTTAGAAATTGCAAGTATTGATAAAATTTGAAATATTGACAAATTTTTCAAATGTTTTAGAAATTTTCAAATGGTTTAGAAAATTTCACTAATTAGGTAATAATCGTCCACGTGATTATATAACCATATACCCCCCCCCTCCTCGCTTAATTCATTCATCACCCCTCTCTCTATTCTCCTCGTAACTACCGCGTTACCCGATTTGTCGATATTTTTATCCAGGGTTATCGCGCACTCTCACCGTAATGGGTAGGTGAACCCAGAATCGTTATCAACAACCATAAGTAATCACCGGTGACCGGCGATAACTGGTTATCATTATATTTAAGATTAACCCCGATATCACCCCAAATATAAATAGCCTATCCCCCCCACATTAATCATCATTTTGTTAGGGTAATAATCATGTCAACTTTATTGTCCAAAACGGGACACCTCATCGGTGTCAGTTGCCACTTTGAATAATAAGCGACCAAGACGGTGGCAGCGAGATGAAAAATTTAAAAAAACTTGATTACACATCAAGGGATATCATTTAATCAATGAGTTATCGTCAATATCAACAGGTGATCGATATCGGAGTTCGAGGTAAACCTACTCGGGTGACTAAACCCTCATCATCAAAGGTTAATAAGAATCAACTGATAAGGAAACGGACAAAGACGGGATGCTTAACTTGTCGGAAGAGAAAGAAGAAGTGTGATGAAGATGTGGTTAATGGTAAATGTCAAGGATGTTCAAGAAACTTTTTGGAATGTTGTTGGGAACTGGTGCCTGCTAGTACCACCACCACTACTAGTACTAGTACTCCTATTACTCCTTCAAGTACCAGATCAAACTCAATCAGTTCGGAATGTTCCACCAATGAAGTGATGATTAATACTACTCGAGCCAAATGTCTGATTTCGGCATTATTACTGAATGATCATGATGATGATGGTGGTGATCATCACCAAGTGTCTCCATTATCATCACCAAAGCAACAACAAACGGAACCATCATCACCAGTGAATTATTTACTGCTTTCACCAAGAAAACCATCGGTGTCATCATCATCATCATCATCGATTGATCAATCATCGAAATTTATCATCACTACGTTTAACGTTGCTAATGAAATGTACCATGTGAGTACATGATGATTAGCCAATCATATTAATTTAACTTGCATTTAAATAGGGATCTAGGATATAGGATTAAAGGAGTTGACAATGATTAATTGGAACATTAATGACGAATCTTGGGACAAGTCACGTGCGTGGGGCCTCACCCCCTTCCCCTGACGTCGTCCCCGCCATGTTAATGTTTGCACCCTGACTCAATAATTAACATGGCTGAGGTGAAAAATAATTATTCAAAGTTTTCATGATTAATCAGTCGATTCATCGGCTAATGATGAAATTGCTTCTCCAGCTATCACCTCCCCAATTTTCCCATCTGATAAAACCGTGGCTTAAGCAAACTGTGGTGGCATCGATGTTGTCACCTCGGAATCAGATCAAGTGGACATCCGGGGAAATGTTATATAAGGAGTGAATACGTGGAGAAGACATTTTTCATCACAGTTTAACAAATGAGCAAATTCGGTAACTTTGATATTCACTTTTATAATGGCGTCGATGAAGTGGCTGATGATGGGGTATTGGTGGTCAATTCCAAGAATAGAGAAGCGGCTTCATTCCCTGAATTCTTACCCACTTGGGATCCTAGTCAAAAATACCCTCCGTTGAGCTTCTTCAAGCATGAAGACCCTGGTCACCGGGCGGATAAGAACTTGGCTAACTTATTCCCTGGTGGGTTGGATAAGGCTGGGGTACCCAAACTGACTGATGAATACAAGAGTAAAAGAGTAACTCCTAAGTTTGGTACTGAAATCACCGGCATCCAATTATCTCAATTGAATGATAAGCAAAAAGATGATTTGGCTCTTTTCGTCGCTCAAAGAGGGGTGGTGATCTTTAGAGATCAAGACTTTGGTGAAAAGGGACCGGAATTCGCCGTTAAATACGGTCAACATTTCGGGAGATTACACATCCATCCCACTTCCGGGGCTCCTCGTAATCATCCTGAATTACATATCACTTATCGTCGTCCTGATGAAGGGGAATTCGAAAGAGTGTTTGCTAACCGGACTAATAACATTGGTTGGCACTCTGATGTGTCCTATGAATTACAACCTCCCGGGACCACCTTCTTTTCCGTCCTTGAAGGTCCTGATTCTGGTGGGGACACCATCTTTGCTGATACCGTCGAAGCTTATAACCGGTTAAGTCCTGAATTCCAAAAACGGTTGGAAGGATTACACGTGTTACACACCTCAAAGGATCAAGCGAAAGATTCGACTAATTTGGGTGGCATTGAAAGAAGAAAGCCAGTGTCTTCCATCCATCCATTGATTCGGGTCCACCCTGTCACTGGGGATAAGTGTATCTACTTGAATAAGCCTTTCTCAAGAAGAATCGTCGAATATAAGGAAGAAGAATCCAAGTATTTGCTTGACTTTTTATACAGTGTCATTGAAGAATCTCATGATTTACAATTACGGGCAAGTTGGGAACCTCGGTCAGTGGTGATTTGGGATAACCGGAGAACGGTACATCTGGCGGTGATTGATTGGGATACCCCAGTATCTCGTCATGCCTTCCGGATCACTCCTCAAGCTGAACGGCCAGTTGCTGATTTAAAAGATTTGAACCGGGTTGAATATGATGTTGGTGATTTAGAACGGGCATTAAAGAATTTACTGTAGATACTAGGGCTAGGGGGGATATAGGTATAATCGATGAATATTTATATGGGTGGGTTTCACTTGGTTTTCACTTCGAAGGGTAGTCCAGCTTGAATACTCCGTCGTGGGATTTTATTACGTCTATAAATTATAATTCCATATCACTTGCAGCAAAAGGTTGATGATGGTCATCATCACTACTATCATCGATGGCCATTTCATTATCGGAGCCGGTGACGCCACCTCTAACCGCTTGAGCAGCTGCTGCCGCTGCCAGGTGAGATTCATCATCTTCATCTTCAAAATCGACATCGAAGAAATCTTCATCCAGTCCCGTGATCCGTTGATATAAAAGCTTGGCTTCGGTGACGATGCCATCATAGGAGATTTCCAGAGTGGGAGTATTAGTGAAAATGACATCCTCGGCTCCTGCCACCGTTTCAAGCACGATGTTTTTGATGGTAGTGTCTGGTTTAAGCGCATCAAAGATCGTTGTTAAATCAGGGTTCACTAACGTTTCCTGAACGTAGCCCGCTTTACAAACAATGTCAACCTTTGCCTGGGGGACGAAGTTTTGGAGCAGCGTCCCCAATTTAAATGAATTGGCAATCACGGGGGTGCCTCTCAGGTCATAAACCACTTCTTGTTCACCAAATACATCTTCCAAATCCAGATCCAGCGCCGATTCTCGTAATAATGCCTTTTCCATCCGGTCACTAGCTTCTTCCAAATCAGATTTGGCTCTATCCAAATTCTGTTCCACCGTTTGGGCATACCAGATCGATTGTCCAGGAGGACATACCCCCAGTTGACCATTTTGAATGATGACTTGTACTGAACATTGATTATTCAGAGGTAACAGTCCTGGAGGGAATACAATGATTGTCAGCGAGTCTCCTTGCATCCATTCCTTACAATCGGTACGCACCACCGTCACTAATCTGGTGACAGTATACTTTGGTAAATCCTTGGTGGCATCAGCATAAGTCTTGGCCAAGAACTTTGGTACTTGAGTGGGCAGAATCACCAATTTATCCCGGATCTTAATCTTCAGGCCATCGGAGAATTTGGCGAATCTTGATTGAGGGTCCCAATCGGTCAAGGTGGTGTTTAACTTGTATGTGGTACCCGCCACGGCGGCATTACGGCAAAACCCTTGAGAAATCTCCCCAGGACCACCATAGCGCAGCACCATTACTGGGAAATTACCATATTGGTCAAACAGTACCAAAAACCGCTTAATCCGTTTGAGGGCAAGCACGGTGGGAGTATCTCGTTGATTACACAAACCAAGGGTGTAAATTAATTCATCAACTTGAGGTACTTCCAAATGAAATTGTTCAGCAAGGAAAGTTTGGATGGGTTGTTGCCCCCGTTCACCAATCACCGCCCGTTTCTCTTCGGAATTACCAAGGACAAACTTTAAAAACTTCATAAGGTATCTCTTGGTGGTCAACAGCAACAGTTTATCCATAAAGATGTTTTTCTTTGTCAGTTGATTCAACAGTTGAGAAAAATCATCATTTTCATAGGTATGAAACGTCAGTAATGGTACCAATTCCAAATACTTGTAAACCCGAGACTTTGATAATAACAGGACAAAGTCCAGTTGACAAAACAAGATCTTAGGACATAAATCAATGCCATAATCCTTCAGGACGAACCGATTGGTGGTTTTCCCCCCCGGAATATAGATTTGCGCATGACCAAAATGGGGTACCCACCCGGAATTGACTTCTTGAATCCATTGCTTGATTTGATCGATGGTCATGGTGGCGGTGGCATCACCATAAGTATGGTGAGCATCGATATGAACCACTTGGGTGCCATTCCATGCCAACGCCGCCGCCAAAATCAGTTCACATAACCCAGTACCTTGAATCAACACGTCACATTCATCCAAACGTAAACTCAGCAGTTCTTGAGGTTTCTCCAACCCAGTTAATGGGGGGATAGCTGGCGGAGGCGCGTACATCAGCGACCGTCTCTCAACCACACTTGGACGTCTTTCTTTAACGGGCATGGTAATTCAGCAAGGTGTTCCAAACAATGGAAAGGTTGGTATAGCTAGGGATGGGGTGTTTGCCAATGAGGAAATTGGGGTCGAAGGTTTGGAAAACTTTTTTTATATGTAGTTGATAAAATTTTTGCTTCTACTGACGTATGTTGAGAGAGAAAAAAAAACGTGTTGGACAGGAGCGCGGATAGACCTTACATACAAATTGGGAATCGCTAATGGAGCCACGGTAAAGACAGAGTTGGTGAGCGGGGATGGGGGGTAGGGTTAATGGCAATGAAATGGGGGAGGGGGTTACTCGGTTATTAGTTGATGACTTTCGTCAAGGACGGATCTTCCGGAACTCATCCCCGGAACCCCCCACACTATTCTTAGCCGGTCCCCGGTAAAAGTCGTATATCAACTTTCTCCCACAAACCATGCACCGAGATTTGTGCGAAAATTAAATGACAAAAAAAATTTTTTTTCTTAAGAAAAAAAAAAAAAAAAATAAGTAAAAAAATTTGACTTCACAACCATACAACCATATAGCAACTTTAAGAGCAAGCGAAAGTAAACGAAACTTAGCCAGGGAATAACCAGGGGAAATAAAAAAGCAATTACCGCCGTTAACCCCCCTGTAAATATAATACCTTGGCTAAGGACAAGTCCTTTTCAACCTGCACCTTGGACACTGCGATTGACATTTAATTTAATATTGATAACTTTATCATCTACAGTATGACATGACATTTTCCAATATAAGCGTCACGTGACATTTACCCTCCGCGCACCGAAATTCAAAAGACGTGAATCAACAAACGATAGCCGATAATCCCATAGCATGAGTACGATTCTGGTTCAACCAAAACCAGCAGGACTGTTATTACTCGCATGGCAAGTGAAAAATAAACACTGTCTCGTCATTGGTGCGGGGAATGTTGCTCTTTCTCGCATCCATCACCTCGTTCGCGCCGATGCTATCATCACCGTGATCACTGGTGGGGAAGGAGGCAATTATATGGATGAAATTAAACAATATGCCGATAATGGTAAAATCCATAATATCATTGATCGAGATTATAAACTGAGTGATCTTACCATGTATGAAAATGTCCAACAATTTAATGATATCGATGAAATTCTGAATGAAGATGCATATGACAAAATCAAGGCCCAAGTGTATCATGAAGTATTTGCCATTGTTTGTTGTTGTATTGATAATTATGCTCTTCTGGAGAAGATATATTATCAATGTAAATATTTACGATTACCCGTGAATATCGCCGATAAACCCCTGCTTTGTGATTTCTATTTTGGGTCAATGTATAACCAAGATAACCTCCAAATAATGGTACTGACCAATGGAAAATCTCCTCGATTACTGAGGATTGTTAAGGATAATATTGCTAAGGAATTTGATGGTATCAATTTGAATAAAGCGGTGGAGAACTTGGGATTGATTCGACTGAGATTACGAGACTTGATCCCCATCGATGATGATGATGTGCTTAATATCGATACTCGAATGAATTGGATCAAGACATTAACGGATTTCTTCACCCTTAAACAATGGCTGGAACTCGAATTGATCCCCCCAAGTTCGGCGCCTCCTTATGATAATCGTCATAAATATATCGATAATATCATCAAGTATTTCCCCGATTATCCTCCTCATGATTTCGAAGAGTTTAAAGAAGTGGTTATCTGTGATTAAATAGGTGGAATAGTTTATTTGTTTTACATAATTCATCATTTCATGCATCCAGTTGATGTTGAGGTTTAATGGTAATCTTATCATCATTAACACCAACATCGACGGGGTCAGTATCCCGGAGTTCTCCCTTGATCATTAATGATGCCAATGGGTTTAAGATTTCCTTTTGTAACGTTCTGTTCAATGGACGAGCCCCATAGATAGGATCATACCCCAAATCACAAAGTTTCAGCTTAGCATCATCCAGGACATGTAATTGCATGCGTTTATCATCCAACCGGGTTTGGATTTCCCGTAATCTAATATCCAAGATCTTCCGTAACAGCTTCTTGGATAATCTGTTAAATACAAGAACATCATCCAACCGATTAAGGAATTCAGGAGGGTAATGATGAGTCAATTCCTCTTTAATTTCATCCTTGATTTCAGAGTTAATCTTCCCATCATCACTAGCATTCTTATCATGTAATAAGATAGATTGACCAATGTTAGAAGTCATGACAATGATGGTATTTCTGAAATCAATCTTTCTCCCATGAGAATCAGTCAAAGTCCCTTCATCAAGTACTTGTAATAATAATTTCGAAATATCCTTATGGGCTTTTTCAAATTCATCAAATAATACCACCGCATATGGCTTTCTCCGAACTGCTTCCGTCAATTCCCCCAGTTCATCATAACCAACATAACCAGGAGGAGAGCCAATAAGTCTCAGAATGGAATGCTTTTCTTGGAATTCCGACATGTCGAAGCGAATAACCAGATTTTGATCATTAAATAAGAAATCAGCCAATGCCTTGGTGAGTTCAGTCTTCCCAGTACCAGTAGGACCCAAAAACATAAATGAAGCAATGGGACGCTTTTCTGAGGTTAACCCTGCCCGATGTAATCTAACAGCATCAGCAACGGCATGAACAGCTTCATCTTGACCAACAACCTTTTGCATCAAGATTGTTTCCATATCCAATAACTTATCCTTTTCTCCCTTCATAAGATTGGTAACAGGGATCCCTGTCATCTTAGAAATGACATTAGCAATATCTTCCATCGTCACCGCATCATGTAAAAGGTTTTGTGAGTTCTTATACGTTTCCAGTTCCGTCAATTCCCGAACCAGATCTTCGAGATTTGGAATGGTCAGATATTGTAATTCTGATGCCTTAGCATAATCACCACTACGTTGAGTAATATCAAGTTCATGACGAGCCTTTTCCAAGTTTTCCTTAGCATCACGAATCGAATTAAGGGTATCCTTTTCTTTAGTCCATTGATCCTTCAATTCCTTTTGTTCGGCCTTTTTATTATTCAAATCCAATTCCAACTTCTTCTTGCGATCAACCGATAATGGGTCATTATCTTTCTTTAACAGTTCTAATTCAATTTCAATCGTCATCATTTCCCGTTCCAATTTGGCAATCAGATCAGGTTTCAGTTCATGTTGTAATCTTAAGGTAGAACAAGCTTCATCCACCAAATCAATGGCTTTATCAGGTAAGAATCTATCGGTAATATACCGATTAGAGTAAATAGCAGCGTTAACAAGGGCACTATCAGTGATTCTAACCCCATGATGAACTTCATATCTTTCTTTAAGACCCCGAAGAATAGAAATGGTATCATTAACTGAAGGTTCATTAACCATCACTGCAGAAAACCGCCGGGCCAACGCCGCATCCTTTTCAACATATTTACGGTATTCATCAATGGTAGTAGCCCCACAAAGTGATAATTTCCCTCTAGCTAATGCTGGTTTCAACATATTCAGAGCATCAATTGACCCTTCAGCTTTACCCAACCCCATCAAAAGGTGTAATTCATCAATAAATAACACCACTTGACCTTGTTGTTCTTCCACTTCTTTTAAAATCAGTTGAAGCTTTTGTTCAAAGTCCCCCCGGTATTTAGCCCCCGAAATGATACCAGCAAGATCCAAAACAATCACCCGCTTCTTCTTCATCAGATCAGGTACTTCACTCTTGACAATTCTTTGGGCTAACCCTTCCATCACCGCAGTCTTCCCCGTACCAGCATTACCAATAAGAACGGGGTTATTCTTGGTCCGACGAGACAAAATTTGAATCGTCCGACGAATTTCATCATCCCTACCAATCACGGGATCAAGTTTACCTTCTCTGGCAAGCGCAGTAAGGTCAGTACCATATTTTTCAAGAGCAGGACGATCATCTTGTTCTTCCTTATTCATTTGCATTTGCATCCGGTTAATTGACAGCAGGGAAAATGGCCGAATTGTTGTAATTGATGACATTGACCCAATGGATAATTTCATTGACTTTGGCGTCATGTTGTTGGTTGCCATCGTCATCATTGGTGTCGTCATTTGATTCACCACTGGCATGGCATTGATAGCCAATGCCAGACTGAATTGACGAGTTGCTAAAGGAGCAATTGCTCGAGAAGTGGGACGTAGTCTCATACAATTCTTCGAGAGCATAAGTATTAATGATTATATTTCGATTCCGTCTTGCGGTTCTACCGGGTCCTTATATCTGGCAAACCCCGGGGACCCTAACCTGGTTACCTGCAGGAGGGATCCCCCCAAGGTAGAAAGTGAGAGATGGTTCTAGAAGGTTCGAGGATTCTATCGAATGATAATCATTTGATCAATACACTTGGTCATTTAGTAATTGAATTCAACCAATGATATCCCCTCGTTTATTTATTATTACCATTACCATTTTTGCCGTCGACGGCAGTTGTCGGATATGCGATCGTATGTTATAATGCCACCGCAACCGTACCTTGCCTAAAATGGTTGCTACCGATACGCTACCGAGATGGATTATTAGATTGTCATTATATTGTCATGAAGTCTGTAGGAGGGGGGGGGTTGTAGTTAACCCATTTTTTCATCCCAGTAGTCATCGGTGGAGAATCCTGGATGAGGTTCGAATGGTGGGGGATGATGGGGTTGGGGATGGGGATGGGGATCGACGGCTACGTTAGGGGCCCGTGAAGATCCTTCAATTGGAGGGATATCTTCATCATCATCACTGAAGAATTCATAATTATCAATGATCACTTCATCACCATCATCATCGTCAATGTCATTAATATTATCATTATCATTATCATCATCGCTATGGGGTTGAATGACGGAATTGGTAGGATCATCGTCTTCAATAATTAATCGGGCAGTTCGCCTTGGCATTGGTTGAATAGGGCCAGGAGGGGACAGCGACGACAGTAATGTTTGTGCCAACGTTGGCCCCAGTAAACTTGTAACTGGAGGAGCTTCATCTTCATCGAGAGTTTCCATTTCAAATGCTTCTGAAACCAGCAGAAGTTTTGAATCATTGGTATCATCTTTGGTGACGATATGCTTATTACCAAAGATACGACGTTTGAATAATGATTTCCCTTCTCGATAGATGGAATAGGTTCGATTTCGATGGGTATTCAGGGAAAGACTAATAGCCTCATCCACCAGGATTCTTCGACCAAGAATCCCCGTCAATTCATTATGTTTTTCCACGAGACCAATATTACATAGCCATTCCCATACCGTGGTTAATACAATCACCTCGATAGTAAGTAAAACAAACGTCAACCAAGTCAATGGTAACCACGATGTTCGAAACACTGATAAACAAAGAATCAGGAGCACGATATGGGTACCCAATAAGATCATATTAAACAACCCCAACGGTAATAGTTTCTTCGAGAACAGCACTTTGCGAGGAGGTTTGACGATACAAGTATAATACATCAACAGTAACCAAAAGATCACCAATATCGCCATCATCAACACGATACCGGTGATTCGATACGTTTCAAATGGTGTCCCCAATCGCTGATGAAAGATCAGACTACTATTATTATATCTCACCTCAAAAACAATCAGAAGGGCAAGCTTAACCGTAATCAATGCCGCCATGGGAATGAGTACCGGTAACTTAGCTTGTCTTGGTACCAAATGAAATACGATTTCCACATAGGATACCTCGATGAATAATTGAGATAAAATCAGCAATACTTTATAAGTGGCATGATTAAATAATTGCAGATGAATGGCAATCATATCTAATCGATCACTATAGTATTCACTCAGAGCACCACCACTAACTCTTGTCAATAAGATGGTGAGGGTAATACTAAAGAATACCGTTGCCAACTGGATGGTAAAAGGCTTTCGTTTTTGAGGAGGAGATAATAATAATAATAACGTAAGCATCCACCCCAGAGTACACGCCCCCAGGATGGTAAATAGGAGGGCAACAAACGTGTCACCATTATTGGTTTGATTCAACGCCAGCTTGCCTAGAGCCAATACTTGGGAGGTTTCAGTGATATTATACAAGTTGAAATATCCCTTGAGTTGATCCATCAGACAATTAGTAATAAAGTACCCCGGTAGGTATGACCCAATCAGGGTTTGGTTCACCCGGAGTGTCCCCGCCAGGAGGCCATAAACATCACACAGGGTAAGAAACGTTTGGTTTATACCCGCTAGGAGATTCACCGAGGGATCGTTATCCATCGCCTGAGGTTCTATGACCTCGGGGAAGTATCGTTTTATTAAGTTAATCTTGGCTGTTAGGATGGAATGGAAGATCACGTGCCGCGATCTTGGCAATTTATTTCGAGACAAGATTAGAATGGTAAACCACAAAAAAAAATAACACAAGAAACTATTCAGGGAATTATTAAAAGTAAAACAATTAAATAATCAATGATTCTTCTTTTTTTTTTTATACTCTATTTCTTTGATTCTAGTAATGATTGTGCCAAGAATTTGTTAATATCACTTCCACATCGCATACTAACAATGGATGGATTACGAATTAGACAGTATGGATGAATTAAAGTGTTCACTAAACACTAGCTAAGGTACCAAAAAAAAAAAAAAATGGGAATAAGCCATAATTATAATTATTATTATTTTTTATTCATCCAAAAAACTAAATTTAAGATTTATTATTGTCAAGGTGATCTATGGTAATTCCGGTTCGTCTCGAATAAAATTAATAAATACAGATACCTTACAATCAACCATCACTCTCATCATGTGACCACCTCCAATCTCCCTCACTCCCCTGTAAACGCATACCCCCCCAGTGCACACCTCAAAGTTTAACCCCCATCACTATATAAACCCTAGACGACGTCGTCATCAATTGACCACACCACGATGTCAATTACCACGGTAAAATTACTGGCGCCAGTGGAATGCCGTCGAACCCCTCCCCTAGTGTTTGTTATTGCTGGTTCTGATAATTCTGGTGGGGCAGGGATCGAAGCTGATCTTAAGACATTAACCGTTCATGGAGTGTATGGGATGACTTGTATTGGATCAGTCACCGCTCAAAACACCCAAAAAGTGGTTGGATTTGATATCACTAGTGAACAGAGGGTCCGGGAGATCTTTGACCTTAATTTCGATGATTTCGGTGACAAGATCCCCGTGATTAAAACGGGGATGCTTACTCCAGCAACGATTAAAGTATTGAGTGAATATTTACCTCGATTAACCGGGGTTAAACTCGTGATTGATCCGGTGATGGTTGCTACTACTGGAGGGAAATTATTTGATGATAAAACTTTAGGGTCATCATTATTATCCATCATTTCCACTAGTTATTTGGTGACGCCAAATTACCCGGAAGCTCAAGTCCTTGCCAAATTAATTGGGGTTAAATCATATGAGGTGAATTCTAAGGAAGAATTTGTGATCTTTGCTCAACAATTACGCCTGAAACTTAATTGTGATAATTTATTATTAAAGGGGGGTCATATCCCATGGGGGGATACTCTTACCGATGTATTGGTGACCAAGGATAATGATGTGGTGTTGTATGAAAGTGAATATATTGATACCAATGATACTCATGGTACCGGATGTACTCTTGCTAGTGCCATCGCCGCCAACTTGGCTAAAGACGTTGAATTAACTCAAGCAGTTGCCAATGGGATTGGTTATGTCCATCAAGCAATGGTTAGTGGGACTAAGCTTGGTAAAGGTAATGGACCTCTTTATCATTATATCCACCCTCCAACCATGGCTGATGTGGTGACGTTACCACCATTATCGTGGGAAACCCTGGTGTATAACTACTTTGTTGATAAAACCGGTGATTTATGGCGACAATATACCCAACACCCATTCCTCAACCTTTTGGCGACTAACCGACTCAAACACCATCAATTCACCTACTTTTTAACCCAAGATTATTATTATCTTATCAATTATGCCCAAGTTCATGGCATGGCGTTATCCAAGGCTCCTAATGAAGATCAAACGTTTGCTCAAGGAGTGATCATTAATAATATCGCCGAAGAAATCAAACGTCATCGACAAAAGATGTCAACATTATATGGTATCGATTATGAAGATCCTCAAATCGCTCCAGGTAAAGCGTGTCGGGAATATTGTGAATATTTGAACTTTGTTGGCAATAATGATGATTTTGTCGCCATTAAAGTGGCGGTGGCTCCTTGTTTACATGGATATTATGAAGCAGGAAAATATGCTCAAACTCAAGTGGTTGATGACCTTGATCCCGTTTATCAAGATTGGATTAATGATTATACTAGTGATTGGTATCATCAAGCTCATGACGATGGGGTACGTCTCTTGGCAGAACTCGGTCAATCGATTAAGACTGCTGGTAGATTAAATCATTTGGTAGAAATGTTTACTCGAGTCACTCAATTAGAAATTAACTTTTGGAGTGAAGTATTAGAACAGGAACAATAATTATATTAATAAATAGAGTTCATTCACGTGACTAATCACGTGCCACGCCCACCGGAAGGTTCTCAATAATCACCAATCGCACACCAATTTTTTGCCAACACTGCCCATGTATAACCAATACCAGGGCTTCCAGTCCCAGCAAACTGGTTATGGTTACCCTCAACAACAACCCCCACCAAATGGGTATTACCAACAACAACAACAACCTCCAATGGGTCAAATGGCTCCCCAACAGCCTCAACTGACGGGATTCTACCAACCAATGCCTCAGCAACAACTTTACCCCTCACAAACTTTCCAACCCCAACAACAACCTGCTCCTCAACAACAACCACAAATGCTGATGCTTCAATCCCAACCTACTGGTTACCTTGTCACTCAACCTACGGGATTCCAAGGAGCGCCACTGGTGGTGGAAAATGTCGATTTGAAGATCCCAGCAATTAGATTATCATTCATCACTGCTGAAGATCAAAAGAAGTTTGAACATTTGTTCCGGACGGCTGTACCCAAGGGGGAACTGGTGATTCTGGGGGATTCGGCTTCGAATATCTTATTACGACTGGGGTTGGCTCCAGTGACATTGGCCGACATTTGGACGTTACTGGACTTTAACAAGTCGGGGCTGCTTTTATTCCCGGAATTTGCTCTTGCCCTTCATTTGTGTTCGATGTCTAAGAGAGGTGAAGCAGTGCCTAGACAAGTCCCCGACAAATGGGCCAATGAAGTGAAATCATTCATCGATGCTATTGCTCTTAGTGTTCCTGATGATCCAAGCATTAAATTGGCAAATACTCCTTTTGCCCAATTTGCTCCTCCCAAGCCTAGTCCCACCGATTGGGTCAATGCTGCTCCTCAACAACAATACCAACAAACAGGGTTCGGGGGGATGTCAGCTGGGTTTGGTCAACCTCAACCATTATCTTCTCAACGTACTGGTGGATTGGTTCCTTTACAACCTCAACAAACGGCAGGGTTAATTCCTGCTCAACGCACGGGAGGTTTGGTACCCGTTCAAAAGACCGGCCCTTTGAATGCTCAAGGTACCGGTTATCAACCTATGCAAGCTCAAGGCACTGGGTTTAATGGGTTTAAGCCTCAAGGTACCGGATTTCCCCTTCAACCACAGGGAACTGGTTATGGTGGACCTCCCAATTTATCCACTCAAGGTACTGGATATAATGGTCCATTACAAGCTCAAGGTACTGGCTACAATGGTCCTTTACAAGCTCAAGGTACTGGCTATAATGGACCATTACAAGCTCAAGGTACTGGCTATAATGGACCATTGCAAGCTCAAGGCACTGGCTATAATGGACCATTACAAGCGCAAGGTACTGGCTATATCCAACCTCAAGGTACTGGTTACATGCGTCCTCAAGGCACTGGTTACTTACTGGCAATGCCAACTGGACAACCTGGCCAATGGGGGTTTGTTAACACTCCTACTGGGGGGATTCCAGGATTGAATGCCATGCAATCCCACTTTTTACCCAATGCCCCAACGGGTAATTTACAACTGGTAATGGGAGGTGCCCCTACCACTCAACAACTGAACATTCCTTGGGCAATCACCAAGCAAGAAAAGCAAATTTATGACGGTATCTTCACTGCCTGGGATCATGGCCGTCGGGGTTACATTGAAGGTGAAGATGCCCTTAAGATTTTTGGTAAGTCTGGATTGGCTCGTCCTGATTTGGAATCAATTTGGAATTTAGCTGATACTTCCGATAGAGGGAAACTCAGTAAGGATGAATTTGCTGTTGCTATGCACTTGGTGTACCGGAGACTCAATGGCTTGGATATTCCCTTGAGATTACCCCCAGAACTTGTGCCCCCTTCTAATCGGAACTTTGAGGATCTGATCAATTCGCTTAAGAATTCACTTAAGGGAGGGGCTAGCAACCGTCAAGCTCAATCAGCTCCAAGTACTTCAGCCCTGGGTCCTCGGTACAAGAATAACGATGATGACGTTGGCTATGTTCTGTCTAATCGTCACCGCAGAGGTGAAGCAAATGAACCTGCTAAGAAAGACATGACGGTGGCTGATCTCAAAAAGGCGATTAGAGAAAAGAAGATTTTACTCGATGCTCTTGATGCCGAAGATGCTGATGCTCAAATTACTCGGGACCGCAGTGCTAATGCCAATAGTGATGCTATTACCTTGCTTAAAATGAAGATCAAGGAAGTACAATCACAATTGGAATCCTCGGATCACAATGATACAAAGCTGAAGCTGGCTCTCCATAAGCGTCTTAACTTATTGGTATTAGATAAGGTACCTCATTTGGTGAAGAGTATTCATCAAGTTGGTAAGGACTTAGCTCAAGCAAAGACTCAATTGGCCAAATTGAGAATTGAAAAGGAAAACCCCGGTTGGAAGCCTAGTAACGATGAATCACTGATCGTTGGTACTGGTCCTGGTGGTGAAGTTACCGATCTGGATCGTCGGAAATGGAAGCTGCAACAATTACTCCGTCAACGGACGGCTGCATTGACCGGTGGTTCGATTGCTAGTGATAGTGGCAACAAAGATGCCGATGCCAAGTTCAAATCTGAAACTGATGCTATCAACAGAGAGGCTTCGATGCAAAGTCAACAAATTGGTGACATTGAAACTCTGATCAAGGAATTAGAAGATGGGGCCGCCGTGTATTTGAAATTGACTACCCAAGAAGATTCCGATTACAAGAAATGGGAACTTGGTGATGGTATTGCTCCTGAAGTGAAGGCATTTGTCGAAGACCTTAAGAGATTCCAAAATTCTACTGCTTCTACTGGATCTACTCCTGTATCAGCTACTCAAGGTCAATCCAAATCTGTTGCCCCTTCTAATGCCCCTGCTTCTACTACGGCTGCTGCTGCCACTACTCCTTCTGGTCCCAAGTATAATACTCCCGAAGAAAGAGCTGCTTATATTAGGGCCCAGGCCGAGAAAAAGATGAAGGAAAGAATGGCTGCGTTGGGTATTCGTGGTAAGAATTCTCTGGGTGATAAAGCTCCTGCTGTTGGTCCAAAGCCTCTGCAACCACCTCAAGCAGCTACTCCAGTCCAGGCTCCAGCTCCTATTGACCCCCCAGCTCCTACTCAACCAGTTCAACCAGTTCAACCTCCTCAACCAGCAGTACCAGCAGAACAAACCAAGGAAGTCAAACCAATTACTCCAGTTGAAGATTCAAGTGATGATGACGATGATCCTGAATATTTAGCGTTGCTTCAAAAGAAGAAGGAAATGGAAGCTAAGGAAAGGGAAAGAGAACTTCGTCGAAAGCAAAAGGAAGAACGGAAGGCTCAGCTTAAACGGGAAATGGCCGAATATGAAAAGAATAACTCTGCCAATGTTAGTGACGATGAAGATGTTGCTCCACCTCCACCAGTGACTTATTCGGCTTCGAGATCAATCAATTCCGGAGCTGGTGCTGAAGCTGCTCCAGTTACTCCTGCTGCTCCTGTCGCTCCTGCTGCCCCTGTCGCTCCTGCTGCCCCAGTTGCCCCAGTTGCTCCCGTTGCCCCAGTTGCTCCTGCTAGTGCCGCTTCCAACGTTCCCGCTTCATTAGCCAATGTCGCTCCTGCTCAACCTGCTGAAGAACCCCAAAGAAAGAATTATAACCCATTCGCAAAGATGCAAACTGGTACCGGTAATTCCGTTGGCGGTTCCGGTCAATTCTTCAAGCTGGATTCCAAGGTTGATAGTTTTGATCAAGACAAGGCCGAAAAGCAAAGACAAAACCAAAGAGGTCTTTCATCTCATGATGACTGGAGTGACGATGATAATGATGATAGCGATGATGACGTTCCTAATCGTCAAGGTGCTTCCCAATTGGCGCTGTTATTATTTGGTGGGATGTCCCAACCTCCTCTGCGGACTGCTACTCAAGAATTGGCTACCACTGAAGAAACCGATGATGACATTTTGAATCTGTTTGGTAACAAATCATCGAGTGACCTTACTTCCAATGGTGTTCAACCTTCCGTGGCTACTTCCACCGAAGCGCCTGTTGCTGTTGTGCCTCCACCCGTTCCTGAGGTAGCACCTGCTGCTGTTGTCCCTCCACCTGTTCCTGAAGTGGCACCTACTGCTGTTGTCCCTCCACCTGTTCCTGAGGTGGCACCGGTACCTCCAATTCCCACTACCAATGCTGGCGGTCTTGATATTCCTAAATCAGCACATGATGGCCATTCTGATGATGACAACTGGGGGGCCAATAGTGACTCTGATGAAGACTTGTATACCACTCCTCCTCTGGGGTCAATTTCTCAACCTCCAGTACCTCAACCACCGACATTGTTTGAAACTGAAACTGTCAAATCATTTGAATCGGTGTCAGTGCCTCCAGTCCCCGATACTGCCCCACCTCCTCCTGTGAGCGATATCCCTCCTCCCCCTCCTATTAGTGGAATCCCCCCAC
>JAJMLP010000114.1:0-25356 GCA_030569815.1 Diutina ranongensis (nom. inval.)
ATAGGACAATATATAAAAAGGGTTGGCATTAAAACTACGAGAATGGGAGGAATAGGATAATTCGACGTCTAACCCTAAACTAATTACTAGTCACTATATCCTAATCATCGATCACCGCCATCACCTTTACATCCCCTTACAACATTAAGGCGTCGACGTCGGCTTGTCTATTATTAGCGGTGCAGTGCGAAAATGGAAAAAATTTCTTTTTTCAGGGTGTAGCAGTTTAGACAGTTAATATAGAGGAGAGCATATCGATACCGCCAGATTAGGTAACGCCATCGAAGTCGGAGGACAATCAAAATTAAATGGATAATTATCTATCCACCATCCGATTATTGTCGGTGATGATATAAGGTTAAGTGGCCCCGGGCCAACCCACCTTCCTAGTCACCTAGTACTAATGGAATAATCATTCAACACATACCGTCGCCGGTAATTACGTGATTCCACGTTTGACCTTTGGGCGACGACTAAGTCAAATATAATCAAGGTTGCTTTTGATAGTAGGGTGCTGGCTGTGGGATAGCCTTCTCTATGTAGGGGTAGCCAGCATTTGTCTGCCTCATTACATAGCCTCCACTTTGAGGATGAAATTGGGGGTGCGACAGGGGTTGGCGGATATCAATAAAGTGTAAACAAACGAGTAGGTCCGATGGTGCCGGATAAAGTGATTATTATTGAGATGTTTTGAGGGAGTTATGTCTACCTCCGACTTTGCCGTTAGTGATTACTCTTCCTAATTAGGTATAGTTTGTTTTTAATTGTCAATAATCGTATGCGAGCAACTATTTAAGGTTTAATCACATGGCATAAGAAGAATGAGGATGAGTCACGTGAGAACGCACGTGTAGTGTCATGTGATAACACACGTGCATTTTCACGTGCTCGCTCACGTGAAACCGTCAACCACAACCACTGATTACAAATGATCACTTCGGGAAACATTAAATTACATTTTTCGTCATCATGGACGGTATTGCTATTACTTTTAATCAACAAGGACACATTGAAGATGTTCTTAAATCAACATCATTCCATCAACTGATCCCTTCAGGAGATTATGTCATCTTCAAGACATTACTGACACCTATTAACCCCCTGGATGTGTTTCAAATCATTGGGGGGTATCGTAAAGGTAATGTGGTTGAATTAAATGGTGAAGAATATCAAGTTGGTGGTAATGAAGGGTTATTTGAGATTATTGACCTGAGTGTTGGTTATTATCAACCAGGGAATTGGGTGGTACCCACATTACCTGGATTTGGTACTTGGAGAACTGGAGGGGTGATTTCTGTGGATATTAATCAACCATTACCATTTATTGTTGTTGATAAAGATATTGGTATTGAAGCGGCTCGAGTACTTATGATTAATCCTCCTACTGCTATTGCCCTTTATCATGAAGTTACTAATTGGAAAAAGGGAGAATGGTTGATTCAAAATGGTGGAACATCTCAAGTGAGTCAATATGTTAGTGAATTGGCCAAATCTAATGGGATTAATGTGTTATCGGTGGTTCGTCATGGTAAATCATCAAATGTCATTGAAGGATTAATTAAACGAGGTGCCACCGTGGTTATTGATGAAGATGAATATTGTAATGCTTCATTTGATATTAACAAATATACTAATGGGGCTAATGTTCGTCTTGCTTTAGATCTGTTAGGTGGTGCTACTACCCTGGCCATGGCTCGTGATTTAAGTGATGAAGGCAAATTTGTAAGTTATGGTATGGTGACAAAGAAACCAGTGGAAATCTCTGGTCAATTGCTTTTTAGCAAATCATTAATCGTCACTGGATTTTGGTTAACAAAGTCCCTGATTACTAATCCTCAATGGAAGATTGATATTGTTCATGAAGCGGTTGAATTATTTTTATCCAAGGTATTTACCGTTGGTAATGATATCCATTATATTAATGCTGGGGATGATCCATTAACGGCTTATAAGAATGGTATTACCCAATCGGGTAAGCAAGTGATTGTATATGAATGAAAAAAGCGTTATCAATATATTATCTATACAGGTCATAAAATCATTATGTCAACCATAAGGGATCGATCCAATCTTGGTCTCCATCGAGGGGGGGTAAATTAAGATAATCATCATCCAAGCCAATATCAAAAGTAGTAGTAGTATTATTATTAGTAGTGGTGATGGAGGAGGATAACCCCACCATGGCATCAGGTAATACTTGAGATAATTCTGGAGTTGCTGATGATTTATAATAGCCATCTTCGGTGGCCATTGGTCGTAATACCCCATGAAGTTTATAAAATAACCCACACGCATTACACAACATCTCTCCTTGACTACTTTTACGCCAAAGGGGAGTAGTTTTGGTATGACAATTACTACAATGTAATCCAGGGCCACTACCACTACCATTACCATTACCACTACCAACACTTGTAGTTGGAGAATGATGATATTTCGGCAGGTGATCGTCTTGAGATGATGATGTCACTGATGCTGATGCTGTAGTAATCAGATCGGGGTAATCTTGGGATATACGACGAATATGGGCAACATAATCAAAATCATCAGCAGTAGTGGTGGTGACATTTGAATTGACTCGGGATTTCCTCGATGATGATGATTTCGTCACTCGATTGGTCGATTGACGTTTCCAAGCATAATCTCCACCAGAGGCATTGGTGGTGGCTCCATTAGCGGTATAATTCTTTTGGGAATACATCTTATAGATTTGCATCAGGGTGGAATCGGCATCGGCAAATAAATCCGCCAAATTGATATTGGCATAGGTCAGGGTCAGGGTCAGGGTCACGGCCAGGGTCAGGGTCAGGGTCACGGCCAGGGTCAGGGCCAGGGTCAGCATTGGTGATGGCGATTTCAGTGGGGGGTTGGGCTGATAGCCATTAACCACTTGCTTTGTACAGGGAAAGTGTGGAATGGTGATTAGGGTTATTATGGGGTCACCAATTTCGTCAAGGTATATTGGAGGAGGGTGTTGGGGTTATTTTAAACAATGGGGGGGGGGATCTCCGATTGATTATATACCTTTTTGCCTTGGGGGAAATGTCGGGGTGTCTCCCTGCAGATAAGCAATAAGGGCGTCACTACTTATCAAAAAAAAAAAAAAATGTTTAAATATTTATGCAAAGTTAAAAGATATAGATAGGGTATAGATAAAGAAATTTCACTATCAACTGATGACGTCCGATATCGGCAAATAAAGATAATGAATCAATCAAGGAAATAATCAATAAACTATAAACTTAAATGTCATCAAAGACGTCGCTAACCATCCCCAAAACTTCATTTCCCCACACTTCCCCTCATTTTTAGCGGGGCTGTCATTTTTTCAAGAAATTTTTTTTTTTCTTCTTGATCTTTGCAGCGAGTTTATTTTTTTTTTTTTGATCCATCTCGCACACACCCAATCATAGAGTTTACATGGCAGACAAATTAAGAGAACATCAACGATGGAAAGAAATTAGTGGCAAGTATTATGGAGTAGGTAATGCTGATCTGGGGAGAGAAGTGATCCAAGCTCAACGTCTGGATACCTATGCTTCATTAGCTCATCATGATCATCTTACTACTTATACAGCATTGGCTCAACAATCTCATCCAGAAATAATAAAACAACAATTACGGAAAAAAGTGGTTAAAAATTAAGGAGACGAAAAAAGAAAAAATCGGTATATCGAATAAAAGATTTATAATTAAAATGGTTATTTCCCAATCGAGTAAATGCCCCGCGGTTGTAAGCCAATGTCACGTTACAATTTTTTTTTGAGAGTACTTAAACATCCAGTAATAATGGGGCACTTTCAGCACCAACAACGACATCGGGAGATCCTGTCAAGGCGACAATTATAGAAGCAATAAATAATAACGCCGAAATGATATAGGCAAACACCCATTGAATACCAAACACCTTAATAAACACTTGTCCAACCCCAAGGGCAAGCATAAGATATGACAGAGTAAGACCAACCCCCCAATCTTGATAAATAAGGATATAAAATAATGGCACGAATAAAAAGTCCCAAATCAATACATTAGCAATGATTCTCCCCACAGTATCCTTAGAATGGAATAATACCGCCCCATTCCAAAAGATGGCATAAAATAACCATGATAATGGTGCCGCCACCACTGGCAAATGAATTAATAACCATGATGACACTGGACGAATGGCATATGTCTTATGATTAATATAGGCGGCCAAAATATTGATAAAATTGAAGATAATAATCACTTCCGACCAAAAATAATGGCCTCGAGCAAATAACCAACACCAACTAAAGTTTAACACATTAAAAGTAACAAAATGCCATCCCAAGAGTTCAAAAATGGCAATTCTCAGCATAAACCCATCCATCATTGGTAAAAATACTTGGATGATAAATGTCAATTGATCCACGAATAAAAATACCCAAAACCAAAAGATTAAGAATGGCAGGGCAGAAAAGGGAGTGACCCCAACATCAAATGGATCTTTATTTTGTGATGCCAGAGCCAAAATATAAGTAATCCCTCCATAGGCCAGTAATACATAGGAAGCAACCGTCGCCACCTTTAAATTGGTACCAGAATTCTGAGAAGAAGACGTCAGGGTGGTAATATCCGTCATGATGAATTAATCAATCAAAAAATTTAAAAAATTGAGGGGTGTTTACTCAAAGCAACTTTATACTTGGTTTTTGGCTTGCTATGATGCAATCTATCGGTTAACACGACGGTGGGGGAAAACCTGTCAAAAATTATGAGACAGACATTGGAGGAAGGAATAGAGATAATGATATGATGGTAAATAGACATGATTATATATCAATTGATTAATATCTTTGATTATCCCCCAAATTGACACCCAGTACCAACGGACTCAAACAGCAAGCTTATGTAAGGATCCGAACCCTTCCGTAGTGATCATCGAGATGACAACGCCATTAGGTGTCCCCGCCTAACTTCTATTGTACTGTAGAAATACTAAATAAATTAACGATTTATAATAACCACAAAATCATCGTCTAAATCATCGACAATATCATTATCGAGTCCCCGACCTGCATTTTGATCCCTGGCTTTAAATCTTCAATTGTCGCACAGTTGCCCGCCCACACTTTTGAAACTCACCTCACCTAACCTTAGGAACTACCACGATGTACCCTCAATTAAAACACTATTATATCGATTGGGTATGTGCTATTATCCTTGGGGTATTATTCTTTACCGTGGGGGAAAATGCTAAACCCTTCTTTAGGGAGTTTTACCTTGGAGATATGCTGATTTCTCATCCATTCACCAAAGTGGAAAGAATCCTGGGGCAACAATGTTTTGCCATTGCTTTTTTCGTACCTTGTATCACCATTATTGTGGTATCATTAATTAGATCAAAAGGGTTTAATCGATCTTTTATTCATCAAGTTAATGTCGGGGTATTAGCATTGGTATTGGCTTTAACCCTTAATGGATGTGTTACCGATGCCCTTAAATGTTGGATTGCTCGTCCCCGTCCCGACTTTTTATCTCGGTGTGCTCCAGAAAAGGGTACCCCGAAACATGTCATGGTTTCCATCGATGTGTGTACTGCTCCTTATGGTCAACATGTATTAATTGATGGCATGAAGCTGACTCCTTCAGGACATTCACTGATTTCATTTGCTGGGTTAGGGTTCTTGACGTTATGGATCTTGGGTCAATCTAAATTGATGCAACCCCAACAACGTCAACCATTGGTGAATTATATGGTGGCATACATCCCGGTGGCCATTGCCACCTATATTGCGTTACTGAGAACTCAAGATTACCGTCACCATTTCGGGGATGTCATCTCGGGGTCGGTATTGGGGGCGTTGTTTGCCGGGTTGATGTATTATAGATATTTCCCTAGATTAGTGGCCGAGGAATGTGATCAACCAAAAGACGTTGAAGAGATTCGCTCGATCTTGCCGCAATAGATTAGAATGCATGATTAACTTGTTTGGTTTAACATCAGGTACCACCCCCCCACCATGCAATGTCCCCCTGGCTAATGCATGTAATTTAACCTTGAAACAACCCACCATGTTAATTTAATAGTAAGGGTCCTTGCCGTTAATTATCTCTAGATATCCCATGTCAAGTGATACCACCATCACCATCACCACCACCTTGGCCACCACCTTGGCTACCGCGATGGTATCATCGTCAAATCCAAGGTTTATCAATGCCATTCCCCAACGAATCACCATCACCGAAGTGACGACAAAATTGATGATTTTGGGGGTAGATACCACCATTGCTACTCGAGTACCCACGACGTCGATGGCTTCGTCGTCAACCACTTCGTCAACCACTTCATCGAAGACTTTGTCGTCAGTTATTTCTTCCACCTCTCCATCATTTAATGACATGTATGACTCCACAAAAATCATCGATTCTGGCTCAGAATCAGCCCTCAGAACTGGGTTATTGGTGGGGATCCCCATAGCAGCTGTTATGGTGCTTGTAGCCATTGTATTGTTCTATGGCAAATTTGGCTTTATCGAGCATTTAAAACAAAAATTGATCAGATATACAACAAAGGCGACGTTGAAGCCAACCAAGCAAAAATCAATTATTCCCATCATCCCCATCGCCACAAACCCCACCACAAACCCCACCACAAACCCCACCACTCAACTGCTGATGTATATTCCCGAGTATTATTTCCAAAACAAACTGATAGAATCCAAATCATCATTTGATGAAAAGGAATCGACAATTGCATCAAAAAAAGAAAGCCCCGGCAAATTACCAATGTTAATTAACCCAATTGATCGACTCTCCAATTGTATCCATTTCAGTGATATGGAAAATCATTCGATGGATACCAATGAAGGTCTTGATCATTTTGAAATCAAAAAATTCAACTTGAATAAACCCCCAGAGTTTGATATTACTGAACTTGCCAAAGGTAGTGATCCATTTGAAGGGTTTCTGATTCCAAACTCACCAATCGCTCCAGTAAAGGATAAGATAAAATTAGACTTACAAATCGTCGCTGATAAGCAAGCCTGGGATCGTAATATCAAACTAGATGAATTTGTTGTCGTACGGAATTATCGGGGACGACTTGATGATGAATTAACCATTCGAGTAGGCGATCGAGTCAAGGTGATTAAGAATTATCCTGATGGATGGTCAATGGTGGTGATTACCAAGTATTCGATGGAACTGGGGGGGAATTATCGAGGTAAGGTCAAGGGGGTAGTTCCAAGTCTTTGCATTCATAATATCGATGTAAATAATTAATGGTATATATTAGGGCACCACCGCACTTTATCACTATCGCGTTAACGACACTGCGTTAACACGACGGTTAACAAGACACTGCATTAACACGAAGACCCTTAACACGAAGACCTTTATAAGACCGTTAACAAGACATTCTGGATAATGAATGAAGATGAAGGCAATACCCAGGATGATAACCGGAGACTATCTCGAGGCAATTCCATTCTTCAATCACGAAAGAACCGAGTACTGGGGTCATTTAGAGGGATGACCACAATGTCGTTTATTCAAATGGATGAACGTCAACAAGGGCAACGAAACCAGCCAGACGATACCCCTCAAGAACCCCAACATACCCAAGAACCCCAACATACCCAAGAACCCCAAGATACCCAAGAACCCCAAGATATCCAAGAACCTCAAGATACACCCCAAGAGATCCAAGATATCAAAAGTGAAGACGAAAATGAAGTAATCGAAATTACCCTGTCTGATACCGAAGAACCCCCACGACCCCAACCAACTGAGAACCCCCCAAACGATTATGTTAATGGCATCACCCCAATCTATGAATCGTTACCTACAAATACCAATGAAAGAGAACGTGTACTTAAAAAGAGAAGATTAGAAAGTAATTCCACCCCCATCGATCTCCCTACATCCTTTGTCCTTGAATATAATGACGAATGTAAATCTCGTTCATTACTGATGGTAGATGCCATGGTAGAATGTGTGGGACAATTCATACCAAAAGATTATGAAAAGAACAAATCAGCACATGATGAATTCAAGAAAAACCTCAGGAGTCGACTTGGTCAAATGACCGATTGTATTACGTCATTACAAATGATGGATCAGAACTTAATCCTGACCAATGCTGGTCGAACTCGAGCACGAGGAGAGATCGAACGGATACGACAGAAACAACACCAAAACACCATCAAGATTAATGAAATCCAACGAGGGTATACCAAGGCCAAACACATGTATAAACAAGCAAATATGATGGAGTCCAAGCTTAATCATGTCGATGAACAAAATGTCGATGATTATGATGCCTGTACTCAACAACTTGATATGGCGAAACAAGTATATCATCCTAGTAGTGGATTAGGATCGATTCTACGACAATTGAATGGGAAATTGACCGATCAATCTCTAAATTAATAAAACTAGCTGCTATTTACGACTCTTCAGTAACTAATGCCATGATCATCCGATACAAGTAAAAGAAGAACACAAAGATATGGAACCCCAATTTAAGGAATGATTCCTTTTTATGTTTGGATAATGTGCGGAAGATTTCCGTGGCATCCAACAATTGATTCTTATTTAAAAACTTGCGGACGTTATACGCCAATACTGGCAAGTTGAGTAAAAAGGGGAACCAATAACCATTGATCAAAAACAAGATGGATAAAAACCCTTGTAATGCTGCTTCAGGTAAGAAATAGGGGTTCAACTTGTTACAAAGTTCAATGGGGTTGATATAATCACATTCAAGGTCAGAATACATGATGGTGAAAAACACTTGAATGAACAAGTTGATGGCATTGACAATCACGGCAAAAATAAACAACCTAAGCGTTAGTAAATTTTGGTATTGATAATCTCGATTTATCCTCATTACTTACCAACTTTCACCAGTCATGATTGTTGTATTGGAGATCACTATACTTTCAAAAATTTGTTCGCAATGAGTGCGGCTTTGATAAGGTGGGGGTTGGAGGGGGGGGAGCGAGGGAGCGAAGGAGGGAAGGGGGACCTAAGAAAGGGGGTAGGGGTGGACGACAATGAGGGTATGATAAGGGTTAATGAATAACTAAGATTTAAAAGGAAAAAGGGGGGGGGGTGGTGGTGGGTCGATAAAGGATAATTCCTAAAATGAGGGAAATTTGGGGCAGTTGGACATTGGTGGCGAATCCTCCGGTCGACTATGCATCGACAGGACGACCTCACATATCGCGTAATATGTGCGGACAAGACGACAATTTATATTGTGGATAATCCGGCACATGACCTGGCACATGACCTGGCACCTGACCTAGGTTATGTCACATAAACCCCTTCTTCAATCACTTGCCATATTTGTTCATCATCAAATAATTGTTCATCACCATAGGTAAATACCAGGGCTCCTTGATATCTTCGAATCACATGGAACTTTTGACTATCATCATCATATATAACTCCTTGTGACCAATTACCTAATTTGATATGTATCCCATTTAATCGATTCCCTTGGTTAATCTTCCAAACGACAAATTGTACCTTAATTTCCTTTGTTTCAATCACTTCTCGATCAATTTGATGATTAATGGGACATAGAGATCTCCACACTTCAATATATGGTTGAATCTTACCTGTTTGATGATTAACCATCGATCCTGTCTCCTTACGATCATTACTACCTTCAATAGTACTAAAATGACCCACATCATCATCTGGTGATTGATTATTTGATATTGCCCATGAATCTAGGTCATGGATAAACCTAATACAATTATTTGCTTCGACTTTCTCCTTACCAGTAATGATCCAATCAAATGGAGACGTTTGACCATCCCATTGACGATTAATTCGAACATCAACAAAGTATCCTGAAGGAGAGGTAAACACATAGGTACTTGTGGTTTCCTCTACCAAATCTGGTGGCCATTGAATTGATACTCTAGTCGAGAGTGTCATAAGGTATGGTATGATAAGTTATGGATTATCTGCAGTCCTAAAAATGGGTATTATAAAATTAGGTATAAATAAAAGAAATAAAAAAACCCCACCCCGGACTACCTATTGATCTCTAGATCGTTGCTTATACTCAATAATCATCGCCTGTCTCTTTTGGGACAGGATCGTCGTCCCATCCAATTTGCGTAAATGCCAAAAGTACAGTAACATGTATAACTCATACTTGTGACGTTTGGCTTGATGAGACAGCGACGACATAAATTCCTTATCCCGACGGATCCATTCCATTTCCCCATTCCGATTGATACTATCATAATGAATGACAAAGTTATCGATATCATCAGGACGATCGAGGGCAATCATGGTGGTATTGGTATCCAATTCATCGGGACTAAACACATAAGGATACATATCGACAGTACAAGGATTAAGACGAACATCCAATACCTTTAAACTATCTCGACCTCCCATTAACCCTTGCAGAATCGTCTTCACTCGTTTAATATCATTGGATACCAAATATAACTTGGTCAAATTTTGTAACCCATTCAATCCACTAATATCATTCAACCGATTGAAATTTAAATTCAACAGTCGAACATTGGGGAACATGTTTGAAAACGACATTGGGATCTTTGTCAAGTCCATGGCAATGAGTACCAATTTATTCAAATTCTTAAACAGGTTAGCTTGGACCCCTCGATCAAATTGTTGAGAATACATGACAATATCAAAGAAATGATTGCCAGAAAGGTCGAGCATTCGAACGTCACATACTCCTTTCACCACCAGTTCGACGATATTAGGGTTTGGTTGACTCTTGGCGGATAACTCTTCTAAATGCACCAGTCGATGAAAATCACACATGGCCAAATTATTCCCATCCATTCGAAGCACTTTTAATAACGGATAAGGCGATAAATTAAGTCGACGAATTTGATTGAATTTCAATTCGAGCTTTTTCAACAGTTGATGTTTGGAATTACATGAGATGGAAGTGATGGTATTCTCATTGACATTAAGCACCATCAACTTGGGTAATTCATGGAGTCCAGTGATGGAAGTGATTTGATTATTCAGGAGTTTCAACCGTACCAATTGTGTCAATTTCAACTTGGCAAAATTCACTTCCCCCAGGATTTGATTATGAGAACAATTCAATTCACTAAGGCAAGTTAAATGTTCTAATCCTTTCAATGAAGTAATCTTATTACCACTGATATTTAATACCAGAAGGGAATCATTACCAATCAAGGCGCCAAATCCAAGAATCAGATTCTTGGAAACATTAAGTTTATAAAGTCGGGGTAAATGGGCAAAGGTGGTCAAGTTATTCAATTGGTTATCATGAACGTTAAGGATTTTGACACTTGAATTGACCCCTTCCAAATACAGGAGACGATTCGATGATAAATTAAGATCAACTAATTTGGGAAGAATCTTCAGAAGATCTTTGACATTATCCAATTGATACCCACTAAGGTTTAACCCTTCAACAGTATGCCAATTATCCCAATTATCCCCTTGGGCAAACACATCAGTCACTGCCAGGACAAGTTTCCTCATCAGTTGTGAGAACAGGACATCACCAATTTGAGATACTTGAGTCACTTCCCCTCTCATATGACTACTGGTTCGACTGACATCAGCATCAGGAATATCAACAAACAGTACTTCAAGATTACCCCTTCGTCTTGTCTTTTTCATCGCCAGTTGATGTCTTTGAGCCACCGCCGTCATTTCAGGATCACTTAAGAGATCTTCAATCAGATCTAATACCGTTTCCTGACCATCACCAACCCATTGACGCTTATTAGCATCATATTTCATCCCACCCACCAGTTTGGGAAAGCTAGAATCCCCCGGGATAAACCCTTTGAGCATCAGCAGCAGTTGATTCAGGTCAACCTTGGTGGCTTTAGAAAGATCCAATTCCACCAGTCGGCCATTATTATCTCGTAACGGCCCCAATCTTAATTGAGATGCTCGTTTAAACTTAATTAATCTCGAAATCTCATTAAATGCCGGATTCAGAAAATCAGTAGAATCCATGGTAACAATGCTAGCATGGCCATCAGCTTCCACTTGTCGCTTTAATCGTTCATTCTCTGCCATGAGTTCTTCGATATTATCTGCCACTTGAGCCGGGTTATATGATCGAATCAATTGTTCAAGTTCGGTGACTCTCGCTTGTAATTGATCCTTTGTCAGATTAGCATCCATAGCAATCTCACTTTGATCAAATTCATCGGATTGAGGGGTAATTGGAGGGTGATTATCAATGCCACCAGGAGTGGTGGTAATAGGTTCTTCCAGCGACTCTTCATCCCAAGTATATTCATCATCATTATCTTCATCTTCTTCGATAATTACTTGATCTTGAAGTCGAGAAGTTGGTTGAGGGTCATATTCAGTATATTCGTCATCATGCTTGGAATGGGAGATATCATTCACCATATCCATGGTGGCCATGGTATGACGGCCACCATCATCGTCATCATCATCATCATCATCATCTCCATACCCCAGTGTCCACAGCAGATCATCATCATCACCATCAGTAACAAGCCTGCCTGAAACCCGATAGTGTTTTGGCGTCAGCGTGGCCGTAGTCATCGAGTTTGAAATGGAAGGGTGAGTATCATGTAATATCGGTCCCCCTCGGCCTTGGATCTTTTTAAACACATCATTAGCATTTTTCATATATGCTGATGTTGCCGTGACCCCCATGGGAGGTTTAACTGGCGATTGTTGACTCGAGGCTAATTTCTCCACCATTGCCACTTTTTCAGAAACATTAACACCTGATGACATTGTTGCTTGAGATGCCAGCTTCTTATGAAAGTTCTGAATCACCCCTTCAAATTTGTTTTTAGTAAAAGTATCATAATCACCATTGTATAACTTTAATGGTGATCCTTGTCCCAGTTGAGGGGGGAACTTGTAACCTTTGGGAGCAGGAGGTTTTTCTTGAACTGCCAGCATTGTCAGCATCATCAGATCATCCTCATCTTCTTCATCGTCATCGTGTTCGGTTTTATTCGATGATTTTTCAAAAATATCCCCAAGGGCTTTTTGATCATCAGTATACCGTTTTTGAACTTGTTTCCACATTGGCGTCTGTTTCTCCTCTTGTTTATGAATCATCGTTTCAACATCGGGGTTAAGTTCAAAGTCGAGATGAGGTTGAGGGTGTTGAGATGATTCCCCCCACGTTTCCGCCAATTCTGATGGCATCCAATCTTCACCCGAACCAGAAGTCAACTTAAACAGGGGAGGGGGTTGGTTATTTCGGATGGTACTTGTTTTAATCGGAGGGTCGTCACCACCACTAGCATTTGCCTCGTCTAACGACGCGCCTCCACCAATCAGATCTTTAGTCTTAGCATTGACTCCTTTCTTATAATGAAAGGTATTGGGCACACTGCCATCCACAACCAGTACTTCGCCTTCAAAGTCATCATTTTCATGATACTTTAATTGGCTTTGATAACCATGGTCACCGTCGTCGCCACCGTTGGCGTCCCCCGATGCCGGTACCATGGTATTCGATACATGAGGAGTGTTCTCAATGAACTGTTTCACCTTGGACGCGGTAGAGACCACCTCTGATCCCCTATTGTCCATGATGATCGACCCTGACACGCTACCGAGTTATTGATTGTTTATGAAAAGATGTAGGAGTGTATATAGTGAGATAAAGGTGCGGCGACTTAGTAGTAGTAAAATGTAGGTTTGGAATAAAAGGGCTAAAATAGATCACCCGTACTGCTAGCTGATCTTCAACCCCCCTTCCCCCCGCCCCTTACCCAATATTAACCGATAACTCCCTCCTTCTCCTCTACCACCCCCACCTCTACCTCCATATTAAACCTAAATCCTTAGTGGGAACCCCCGGGCCAAACTGGCCGTTCGGGGCGTGAGATGATTCGCACCGAAAAAACTTGGCTATACCACCTACGACCATTGATCGTTGAACCAACCTCCTACGCCACAGAAGGTCAATTGTATAATAAAATTTGGTGAAATCTGGGTATTTGTTGACTTTTTTTCTACTTAATTGGTTGATTTTTTGTGTTGGTAGAGGATGTCGTTTGCCGATGACACCGGTTCGTCCACTTCGAGTACCAAAGGCGGCGGGCCCGCGGATATTGGTGCTGTGGCCACCACTAATACTGCTTCTCAGCAACATCAACAGGAGCAAGAGTTATTATCGTGTTATGCCGTGCCTAATCCTCCGGTTCTGACTCAACAATCGTCGCTTGCCACTGAAAAGGAGGTGACTTCGGGGGGGTATCAAGGAGGTGATCCGCCAAGAACTCTTTGGATGGGTGATTTAGATCCCTGGTTAGATGAACAAGAGATTGTTGATTTATGGTGGCAAGTTCTCGGGAAACGGGTGTTTGTCAAGGTGATTAAACCCCGTCCCCTGGCAAAGAGTCCTCGCCCGGTATATCAGACTCATTCAGGGTATTGTTTCGTGGAATTTGAAATGTTTGAAGATGCTCAACAAGCGTTATCTCTTAATGGTCAATTGCTTCCCGATATCGCCATGCCATCTCAGCAACAATTCCCCAATAACCCCGATAATCAAAAAAAGTATTTCCGGTTGAATTGGGCCCTGGGAGCGACGTTACTGGCACCAATTATTCAATCGCCGGAATTCTCCCTCTTTGTCGGGGATTTACTGGCGCTGACCACCGAAGCCCATCTTTTGGCATTATTTCAAAAACATTTCCCCACTTCGATTAAAACGGTACGGGTAATGACGGATCCCGTACTGGGGAAATCCCGATGCTTTGGCTTTGTTCGTTTCACCGAAGAACAAGAACGACAACGGGCATTGGTGGAGATGAATGGTATCTGGTTCGGGGGGAGACCGCTTCGGGTAGCATTGGCGACACCAAAGAGTCAAGCTAAACAATTTACTCCTGGTCAAGAATCGAATATCCCGGGGGAATTGATCAATCAAATCCCCCCACCTCCACCTCCTCCTCGAACAAGGGGAGATCTTCGTCATCAACTGTATGATAACCGGATGTATGGAGGATATTCGTTTAATCAACCTCAACAACAATGGCAAGAAGCTAAACCAGCAAACACTCAAGGCCAGCCCTTTGCTGACCCCAACAATACCACGGTGTTTGTCGGGGGACTTTCGCTGGATGTCACCGAAACCACGTTGTATGCATTTTTCCTGCCTTATGGCACCATTCAACAGGTGAAAATCCCCCCCGGAAAGAATTGTGGCTTTGTGAAATATTCTGCCCGTGCCGAAGCTGAAGAAGCGATATCGAGAATGCAAGGATTTATCATTGGTGGTAATCGGGTGAGATTACTGTGGGGGAGAGTGCTGTTACTGAATAAGAAATTTCAACATCAACAACAGCAAGTGGCCCAAGCGGCACAAATCCAAGCGGCTGCCGCATTATCGATGGGGATGGATCCTGCTACGGCCATTGCTGCTGCTGCTGCTGCTGCTGCGGGGGGTTATCCTCCACCGATGGGACATATGGGCCCTGGTGCTATGGGAGCCATTCATAGTCAACCACCATATTTACATGATCCTACGGTAGCGCTGATGTATGGGTTATTTCGGGAAAAAGACTTTGGAATTACCGAATCTTCGTTAGTTCACCAAATGGGAGGGATGCATTTAAATGATGACAGATATTCCATGAGTCATCAGCCAACGGTATATATGCCTCATATGCCTCGCAAGCGTGATCGTAAGTAGTAATATAGACATTTCACATTTGATCTCGAGTCACGTGATGGGGAAAGCATCACGTGATACTCACTACCAATAATAAACTACAACTGGACGATTCGCCACTCGATTTTACAATACATACATTTCACAAACATAAACTCATTAATCTAATTTCTTTCGCCTCTCAATCTTCTTGCCAATTGGATATCCTTCTTTTGGATGGTCACCCGCTTAGCGTGAATGGCGCACAAGTTAGTGTCTTCAAACAACGAAACCAAGTAAGCTTCAACGGCTTCTTGTAAAGCACCAATAGCCGACGATTGGAATCTCAAGTCGGACTTAAAATCTTGAGCGATTTCTCTCACCAATCTTTGGAAAGGCAACTTTCTAATCAACAATTCGGTGGACTTTTGGAATCTTCTAATTTCTCTCAAAGCAACGGTACCAGGCTTATATCTGTGAGGCTTCTTCACCCCCCCGGAGACGGGAGCGGACTTTCTTGCGGCCTTTGATGCAAGTTGTTTTCTGGGTGCCTTCCCCCCAGTGGATTTTCTAGCAGTTTGTTTAGTTCTAGCCATGATTTGGGTATCACGAGAGAAAAAAAATGGATGGAGTGCGGATGAGGGGTTTAAATAGTTGGTGAGGGTGAAAGGGGCGATGGCGATAATACACAGGTCATTCTTTTCGCAATAGAAACACACTATCTTCGGTGAGGGGCGTGGGCGATTGCGAAAAAATCTCGGAGAGGAGCAGGGCAATTTTCAAGGAAAAAGTGAGGGAGTTTTAGTATGGTGCGAAATTATGTAATCGCTTATGTAAGGGTCATCGCCAGCACCTCTTACTTGATGCAAATGTATGTCGTAGGTAGTGGAAGCCAATGGATATGTTAATATTTTATTAATTCTATTTGATGCACCCCCTTCAAAACACATCTCCCAATTTCAACCGAGGAGCAATATTCATCGAAATCAACTCTTGGAATAATAACTTGGCAGCATAAGGAATCGTCATCTTAATCACATTATCCAGCAGCTTACAAGTGGTACACCATGAATTATACCCCATTAACCCACAATGGTTACAAACGTCGACTTCAAACGCATCTGATGAGATCATTAACCGTTCTAATAATAATTGCGATGCCCCATAAGCAATGACACAATCCCGTTCCATTTCCCCTAACCGTAACCCCCCATCTCGAGATCTCCCTTCTGTAGGTTGACGAGTTAATACTGCTCTTGGTCCTCGAGCCCGGGCATGCATCTTATCTAATACCATATGCTTTAACTTTTGATAATAGATGGGTCCAAAGAAAATATATGCTTGTAAGCATTCCCCGGTGATCCCCAGATATAATTGATCTTTACCCGAGTAATTAAACCCCTTTTCCACAAGAATCTTCAGCATATCTTCTAATTGAGACCCACCAAAACAAGTACCATATTCAAGTGACCCATTAAGCACCCCAGCCTTACCTGAAACCAATTCAATCATTTTCCCTACCGTCATCCGTGAAGGAAACCCATGGGGGTTCATAATAATATCAGGACAAATCCCTTGATCATTAAATGGCATATCTTCTTGTTGAACAATAATCCCACATACCCCCTTTTGTCCATGTCGAGATGAAAACTTATCCCCCAATTCTGGACGTCTTGTTTGTCTTAATAACACCTTGATTAATGCTTGATCATTTTCCAGTACCGACATCATCACTTGATCAATATACAGGGGTTCAGGACCCTTATAAAATGCCGGAGTTTCTCGATACAGTTCAACTGGTTGATCATTGGCATTAGGTCCAAGTACCAGTTCACCAATATTGGTAGGTACTTGCTTATTAACAAAGATTTGTCCATTTTGAACTCGAGCACCAATTTCCCCTAACCCATCATAACCAAGAGCTTGATGTTGATAGATGGCTTCACCATTTTCATCCACCCGTTTCCCGGAAACAATATCCTTAGTATGATTAGGATAATTCTTAAGATGAACGGTATTCTTCCGGACAACTTGACACCGACCAAACCCACGATCAATACTCAGCTTATTAAGTACCAACGCATCTTCAATATCATACCCTGAATATGACATCACCGCCACCGTAGCATTTTGACCAGCAGGTAACTTATCATATTCGATTAATTCGATGGTCTTTGTCTTCACCATTGGTTGTTGAGGATAAACCATAAAATATAAGAGGGTATCAATCCGACGGAATTGATTATAAGCAATGGCACCAATAGCTTGCTTCCCCATAGCACATTGATAAGTATTCCGTGGAGATTGATTATGATGAGGATAAGGAATTAACCCAGCAACCGCCCCCAATACTGTAAATGGTTCAATTTCCATATGAGTGAATTGTTGACCATGACCATCATTCAAATTCGATTCATAAAGGGCTATAAGCGAATCATTTTCTTCATTGACATCCAAGTATTCCACTAACCCTTGTTTGAGGAAATCATCGAATTGCCATTCGCCAATCAAAAGCTTACGTAAATGGTCCTTGGTAACTTTCAGTTGATTATTTTCCACAATGATTAATGGACGACAAATTCTCCCCCCGTCAGTGGCGATATGAACTGCTCTTTGATGAGTATTGGTATAAATGGAGACAAATTCCGACATTTTCCCCAATCTTCTGATCTTACGGAAATCGGAGACAAACTTGACGGGATACCGATGAATCCCAAGAAGGGTACCATTTAAATAGATGCCATAATTGCCTGAGGCATGAATGGTAGCGGAATCGGCGGTGAGGATCGATTCACACCCAAGGACAAAGCATAACTTACGAATGGGGTCTTCTTCATCATCAGAGGTGATATGGGTCATAAGCGCCAAATTCTTCACCAACCCACATGCTTCCCCTTCAGGAGTATCAGCAGTACATAACATGCCAAATTGAGATGGTTGTAATGCCCGAGGCCCCGATACTTTTCTCAGTTTTTCAAATTGGGACAGGATCCGAGTCATCATCCCTAAGGCTGAAATATATGATAATCTCAGTAATACATGGGTCACCCCTGCTCTTTCCATCTTGAACCGTTTTAACGACCAATTCCCCGTAGAAATGGCCCGATTCAACCCCATAGTAATATTATTACTATGAATATTGATCAGCATCAACGCATCGAATTCCAGGGCTCTCAGGGGTCGTTTAAGGACCTTATCGATATTAAGTTTGAAATCAGAATTGAATTTCTTGAATAAATCTTCAAATAATAACGACATGAGTTGACCAGCCAATTCCAACCGCTTATTCCCAACATAATCCCGATCATCGACCATTTTAGGGTTATGAATCGTCATCACCACCCGTCTGGCCATGGTGGCGATATAAAGGGCTTTTTCTCTAAATTGTAAATCCAGCACCGTCAAATGAGCAACAATGGTGGTGGCAACAGCTTCAATCCCTTCTTGTAATTGGGTAAGCTTGGGGGCTCCTGCCCGTCTCATCGTCTTTACTCGTTTACCCACATACATGAGGGCTTGATGTTGAGTAAATACTTCCAATTTGGCGGCTTCTTCAAAATTAACTTGAAAGATATCTTGATATTGAGGGTCGGAACCACATACCAATTGTAAGATTTCCAAATCCAGAGTGATCCCCGCTGCCTTAAGAATAATGACAATAGGAACATCTTCGGAAATGGAATTATGTTTCAAATAAATCTTTTCATTCTTAGTAACCACATAAGTCTTTGATTTCCGTTCATGAGTGGAAGATGTCACCGACGCTTGCACAATCCCCTTTTTATCATCAGCTTCAACGATGATTCTATTCTTTGAAAGTTGTTCTTGAACCAAAATCACCTTTTCTGTACCATTAACAATGAAATACCCCCCCGGGTCAAGAGGACATTCTTCCAATGTCGCCATTTCTTCTTCATTTTTCCCAACAAGACGACACCGGTTCAGTCGAAGCATCACTGGCATTCTACCAATTTCCAAATCCTTATGTAACACGATCTTTCTTCCTCTAGTATATTCGACATCGACATAAATGGGGGCAGAATACGTCATATCCCGTAACCGACAATTATGAGGCAGGGCATTAAGGATGGATACTTCCGCCAGTTGGTTCAGTCTTCGACCAATTCTAATATCCAAATACTTGAGATAGAAATCAGGATCAACATCAGATAATACCAATTCATTTGCCTTGATGATTTTCTTTAAATCAACATCGACAAAATAGTTATAGGAATCAAGATGTTGTTTCACCAACCCCTTGACTTTAAGGAATGCTGGAAGAAGATTCCATTTATCCTTGGCAGTATTGATCTCATCCGTAAGTTTCTTCCCCCGAAACTCTGGTTGGAGGAGCTCCAGGAACGCCACGTCTGATACCATGACTGATTGGAGTGGGAGGTGATGTTCCCTCATCGCGCGCGATGATATGTAATCACCGCGCAGGCCCCACTGTGTGTCACCTAAGCATTATATCAAATATACTATATCCATTACATACCCTAAAACTTCTTTGTTGCCTTGAATTTGTTCTTCTTTTGTGGCTTACCAATCCGGTTCGATTTGGTGATCCCCAGTTTTGCTTTTGGTTCATCGTTCCAATCGATATCTTCCTTATCATGACCCTTTTTCCATTTAAGCTTATTCTTTTGCCCTCTGACGGGTGCTTGTTTAACGGCATCCAAATAGGCATCTACTCCCAGGGGTTGGTTTAATCCATCATCATTTTGATCCACTAATCCATTAGTTTCATCAAACACGAGTTTACCTCCCGATTTCTTAAATGCTTGAGTCTTGGCCCGAATTTCCTTCTTGGCCAGTTTGGGTTTAGCCAGAGAGATTTGAGCAATGGTTTGTCTATCCAATAAATCCAAGGGTTCATCACCAGTTTCCATGATATATTTAACCCCCCGGTTATGACCTTTAGTGGGTTGTTCTTCTTGTTCATCTTCAGATTCTTCCAGATCATATAATGCTTCTTCATAAGCAGAAACAAACTTCTTGGAATTGGTTGATTCATCATTGGTTTCACCTTCAGCTTCCTTCCGCTTAGCCCGAGCCTTGGACTTCTTAATATTGGCCACCAATTTGCGATCTTCTTCAGGAATGGCTTGTTCCACCGCTTCAACACCAAATTTCCGAATTAACCGTTCAACAATATGTTTAACCTTGGATTTAAAGTGACCCTTGTGTTCATGAGACCATCTCATCAATTTCAGTAATAATTCGGAGAGATTATCCCGGACAAGGTCTTCAGGAAGAGATAATACTTCCACCTTGACAAACCCAATCGCCAGCTTGGCGATTTCTCTCGAGTTATGGGTCAAGAACAATTCAATCGTCGACAGGATTTCTTGTAACATTTGTACCAGCATCTTATCCTTAAATTCAAACACAAGGCATGATAATGCGGTGATGGTGGCGGAAATCATACTAGCAGCTTGAGCAGCCAACCCTGCTGATACCATCGTCAAGTATTCACTAAGAGATGCCACGGTGGCTTCAGCATCTTCACCCAATACCTTAGTATTATCAATGGTACTACCATCAAATTCATCGAGCTTATACCCCATGGCAATAAGAATGGCATAAGATAATTCCCGGGACTTTTCATTGACATCCTTAGTGCTCATAATCACTTCTTGTAACATTGCTGGAATAAACCAAAGGTCCTGGGCAGTTAATTGATCTACCACCAATTGAATGGCAGCTAATCTTTGGGCTCTAGCCGCGGGTTGAGCCTTTTCCAGGGTTTGAACAATCACGGTTTCAATATCACCAAGGAATTGACCAACCGCTTGTTTACCACTTTCAGTAGAAGCAAGCTTGGTAAGGATCCGGTAAGCTCTCTTTTGAACCCCAGCCGAGTCCACCGACACCGTCGAAGTAAAGATAGTGAAAAGAGCATTGTATGATGATTCAGGGACATATTTCGCCATCGCCACCACCAAATCCATCATTGTCAACGTCAATTTTTCATCATTATCATCCATGGCTTGTTTCAACATCCCACAAACATTGTTAAATGTCGATTCAAGGTCTTCCTTAGTGATGATGGCCAAATAAGCATCGATGGTTTCAACAACAAACCCTCTGGAATCGGCATTAGTGGAAGCAAACACATTAAACAATACCAGCAACATATTCAGCGCCATCAGTTGTAAGTATTTGATATTAGCTTCCGCTTGCAGCTTAGGGAATTGTTGAAGCATCATTGCATCATCATCCATGGCCCCACCAGCATAAGCCAGGTTTGATTCAACCAATAATCTTAACCCATGACAAATGGTGGTTCTTAATTCAACCTTGGTATACATGGCTTCCGTCAATTTCGATGCCAAATCAGCAGTGAATGCCAGTTGTAAATCTTGAGGCAAATCACAGAAATGAGGTAAAAGAGACCATACTTGATCGATGACGGTTTCAAAGATCTTTGCATGCTTTTGAGATCCCTTTGCTTTTTCTTCAAAGAACGAAACCACGGGTAAGATATCGGAAACGTAGAACCCAAGGTTAGCGGCCCGAACATTATCTCTAAGTAAAGGTAACATCCAAGCTCTACCAGTACCTTTACCAGTTAAATTAAGTGGGAGGCATGAAAGGACTTCTTGAGGACCAATTTGACTGATGGCAGCACCAATCACCTCTTCAGTTTCCTTATTAAATGGGAAATCGGCGGCTTCATTGGTTCTCCATTCACCAACAACTTCAACAATGGCCAAGAAATCAGGGTTAGATCTCATTCTAAACTTATGGATGGCCACGGTGATCACTTCAAGTACATCCTTGGTTGCTTGTTGATAACGAACATCCAATAATGATTTCAAATGATCAGCAATGAAAGTGATGACATCATCCACCACTTCTGAAGTGGGTAATAAAAGAGCTTGATCGGGGATGGTTTGAGTAATGATGGCAATTAAGCATTGGGCGGCCAGAGTATAAATATCCTTGGAATCAGACCCCAAAAACTTTGACACCACCGGAATAAGGGTGGGGAGCTTAGTTAAACATTGTTCAGGAGCCAAATGAGCATAAGATTCCAATGCCTTAGCAATGACTGCCAACCATGACGCTGCCAAATGATAATCATTAATTTGAGGCTTTAATTCAAAGATAATATCGAGAGAACTCGTCAATTTATCAAGATCAACTTCATTAGTCATCGATTGGAATAACCCTTCAAAAGCAGCAAATGCTGCCAGAACCAAATATTGATCAGAAGTCTTGGAGATTTCGAGGAGCACGTCACAAAGCTCAGGGATCTTATTTGAGGGCCAAGCATTAGCCAGAGTGATCAGAGCAATCAATTGAAGGCAATGAATGATTTGGGAATTAAGTTCTTTTGACCCACCTTTATGATTCTTGGTTTCAGCCAATAATTGGGCCAATTTACTAAGGGAAACATCACAAGCAACAGGAGCAGCAATATGGATGGGAGATGGCAGAGGAGGAGGATTAGTCAAGATCTTATGCACGGCTTCTTGAGCTCTCTTCCGCACCTTAGGTCTTGGATCAAATGACATTTCCAATAACCCTACCAATGCCCGCTTAGGCGAGGTCAGAGCGGCGGCCATCATCCATTGTTTATGTTCTTGGGCCAATAATAACAGTTCAAGGGCACCAATGACCAGTCTAACCAAAGGAGCTTCAGCTTCAGGGTTATTCAATGCGGGGGCCAACTTGATTAAGATTTCACCAAATTTAGCCCTTAATAAAGGCGCCGGCGAGAATGGGAAGACAAGATCAAGGAAATAGGCAGTAGACGTGGCCAATTGTTGATCAAGAATACGGTCTTCATCCACGGCTTGGTTGAGTAACGCCAAGAAGCTCACGAAATAACTCATGGCATTCTTTTGTTGGCCTTGGTCATCGATATTTTCATCAACGGCATCAAGAATCACCGATAAATGTTTTTGATTAGCAAGACCCGAGGTTCTATGAGAACGGATCTTGTCTAGCTTTTCCACTAGCACCGATTCGTCGTCGATATCTGGGTTATTCATTGTCTGATCTTGAGATGAGATGAGGTTGGGGGGATGTATGCGTCTTTGGTGGGCGCGTGTGCAGGAGGAGCCGGAACGAACAAGAACTAATAATTATAGAGAAAGAGTAAATTAACATTATTAAAGGAGGGATGAGGACGTTGGAAGTGGTCGTTTCATGAAAATATCATCTCCGGGAAAATGTCCCGAGTTTTGCCGTGGCAATGACAATGTTCAGAAAATTAGCAATTTCTGTAAATTTCACCAGTAAACTATAGTCCTTGCTAGAGTCCTTGCTATACAATAATGCTATACTAGCCAATAGCTACCCATTAATGCTATACTCATTATATTATTCATCTATCTACTTGAAAAGCTTTTGTAATGATACCCCACCTTCATCATTCTTATTCATAATCTTTGCCACCGCCAATTCGAAATCTTCTTGAGTGACATGAATCCGACGTTCTCTTAATGCATACATCCCGGCTTCAGTACACACCCCCTTAACATCGGCCCCCAGACATCCATTCATCTTTTCAGCAATCTTTTTAAGGTCAATCCCTCTAGTCAAATTCATCAGTCTCGAATGAATCTTCAAGATATCAGTACGAGCAGCCACTGTGGGTGCGGGGAATTCGATTTTCCGATCGATTCTCCCGGGTCTTAATAATGCTGGATCCAAAATATCCAACCGATTAGTGGCCATGATAATCTTGATATCTTTCAGAGATTCAAACCCATCTAATTGGTTTAAAAGTTCCAACATCGTCCGTTGAACTTCGGAATCACCACCAGAAGAACCATCACCTCTCAGAGACCCAATCGAATCGATTTCATCCATAAAGATAATCGAAGGGGCATGTTCTCTTGCCATAACAAACAATTCTCTCACCATTCTTGACCCTTCACCAATATATTTTTGTACCAATTCTGACCCCAGTACTCGAATGAATTTACATTCGGTATGATGAGCCACCGACCGCGCCAATAATGTCTTACCGGTACCAGGAGGACCATAAAGAATAACCCCCTTGGGTTGAGCAATCCCAAGCAGTTCAAACAATTCGGGATGTTTCACTGGTAATTCAATCACTTCCTTAATTTCTTTAATTTGTTTATCTAACCCCCCAACCATATCATAAGTAGAATCGGGGACTTTTTCCACCATCATTAATGATACCAACGGGTCAATTTTATTGGGTAAAATCTTATGAAGATCATAGGAATCCAGTTTTAAGCATACCCGTAACAGTGGCGTCAATTGCTTAATATCAATATCCTTAGTGATCTTGACGATATATTTCCCTTCAGGATGGATCTTAACGAGGACTTTATTGGTACCCATCACTTTAACCACTTCCCCCACATATGATCCTGGTTCTTGTAAAAGTCTTAATTCATCCTTAAGTTGACGGACCTTGTTATTGAGTTTATTCCGTTGCGCTTCCAACCGCCGGAGGTTTTGAGCGGTTTGTTGAATCTTAATTTCAGTGGATTGAATCTGTTGTTCAAAGTAAGGTTTAACCCCTCCTTGATGAACGTATGGTGTTTCCACTGATGTCATGATGGTCCGGTGTAACTATGGTGGCGATATATCTATGAGCGAGGTTTTTTGGGGCGTGGACACTATGCAGGAGGCGAACCACAGGGATATAACCTTTAAACCATTACCATATACTCAACAAAATGATATGAATTTTCATCAAAATGAAACGAACTATTTCCAGGGGGACCATAACCATGATTTCATCATCCCCT